>VZZY01022451.1:0-12250 GCA_013400335.1 Eurystomus gularis
GACCAGAGAGCAGGCACCACTGAAGTGCTATCATCACCATCCTTGAATATATCCCAGACTTGGCTGGGCAAGACCCCGAGACAACCAATAACTGTGAAGGTAGCCCTGCCCTGAGAAGGAGGCTGGACTAGAAGTCTCCAGAGGTCCCTTCCTAGCTGAACTATTCCACAACTATCAGACAGTAGAAGATACTTTTTTTTTTTTTTTTTTTTTTTTTTTTTTTTGAGAGCATCTTCTGGGATAGATGACTATGTGTGCCTCCACATTGCAGCTCTGAAAGCATCACCAACATGGAACAGCTTGTCCAGAGAGGTGGTAGAAGCCATATCCCTGGAACCATTCCAGGTGAGGCTGGACAGAGCTCTGAGCAACCTGCTCTAGTTGCAGATGTCCCTGCTCAGTGCAGGGGGGTTGGACTAGATGACTTAAAGGTCCCTTCCAACTCAAACCATTCTATGAGTCTATGATTCCATGGAAAAGAAGTCTCCTCTAGCCATGCAAGGGCTGTGCTTGTAAATGCACAGACATGCAGAGAGCGGTGCTGTGCACAGCACTCCTGCACCACGAGGAGCGCAGACTTCACTCAAAGACTGGAGTGAAAATAACCCTGGATGTGTATTTTCCATTTGTAATGTCAGTTCACAGTTCACCGGAACCTTCAGAGAAAGCAGAAAAAAGATGACAAGATTTTTCACAGTGCTAACCGCTGAATCCAGGAGAAAACTTCTGCATGAGTTGAAATAATACAGCATGAAAAACACTAACCCATGTAGTGTCCATTGGATGGTTGTTCTGGCATACATCAAGCAGAAGAGAGAAAAAGCAACATTTACAAAGGTGTATTTCAGATTCAACCCAGCTGGGAGGAAAAAAATATAAAAGGCTTCTGTTCAAGCCACAAAATCTGTTGACTCCTCAGAGCTCCCAGTTACAAACAAAAAGGAATTAAAGTTGGGATCTGAACTTCTCGGTGATGTTAATTAAGCCCTGGCACCTCTAGAACACCAGCCGAACCACACACTGCATTTCTAAAATTTCTCTCGTGCTTTTGAGGAAGCAGGGCCACAAAGCCTCTAATCCTCTTCCTCCATTCAGAAGCAGCATTTGGACCAAGCAAACCAAATGAGCTCCATCAGGAGGTGCTGGCTAGCTCAGAAGTTGTCCAAGATCTGGCATATCTGCAAAAATCTAGCCCTGAAAGGGATGCCCACAGGCAGTTCCCAAAGCCCTGAATACCCTCACACAGAAAGCTGGATGGGCAAAATCCCGATTCCTGACATTTTACAGTGGAATCTTTCTTATTTTTCAGAGTGACAAAAGCTGTATGGATGGCAAGCTTCCTCCTGGGACCTCTGGGTTCAGGTGGTTTACTCTTCTGCTCTGATGGAGTATATGGATTTCTGCTCCCTGTGTTTTGGGATATCAGCACAGCAGTGTAAAGCCCCAGCAGCATTAACCTGCTTGTAGTTTTAAATTTAGAGATGCCCTGGTACAGCTTGGGCAGAGATGCCACACTCTTGAACGCCTCATTTTCTCTATACAAGTGATGACTCATTCAAACAAAGTGCCCAGCCCTTCAGAGCAAATGAACTTGCTTGATGAAGGTCTCTTTTTCTTTTAACACTGTGGAAATCAGTCAATGACCACCCCCAGCCCGTGGCCAGGCTGGATGTGGTGGAGACCCACAAGACATGAAAGACATGGACCTGCTCGAGTGGATTCAGATGAGGTCCACAAAGATGATAATGGGGCTGGAAACCCTCTGCTATGAGGACCAGCTGAGAGAGTTGGGGTTGTTCAGCCTGGAGAAGAGAAGCATCCAGGGAGATCTTCTGGCCTTTCAGGACTTAAAGGGGTCCTAGAAGAAAGATGGGAAGGGACGCTTTATCAGGAAGTGTAGTGATAGGATGAGGGGTAA
Source organism: Eurystomus gularis (assembly GCA_013400335.1). NCBI lineage: Eukaryota > Metazoa > Chordata > Aves > Coraciiformes > Coraciidae > Eurystomus > Eurystomus gularis. The sequence goes on from VZZY01022451.1 coordinate 1,919, forward strand.
CAGTTTTAAATTGAAAGAGGGTAGATTTAGATTTTACATTAGGTGGAAATTCTTTACTGTGAGGGTGCTGAGGCACAGGAACAAGCTGCCAAGGACTGAGGATGCACCATCCTTGGAAGTGTTCAAGGCCAGGTTGGACGGGACTCTGAGCAACCTGGTCTAGTGGAAGGTGCCCCTGCCCATGGCAGGAGGCTGGAGCTAGGTGATCTTTGAGGTCCCTTCTAACACAAAGCATTCTATGATTCTATGATTCTCCTAACCATTACCAAGTCCTCTGATAACCATCCCCAGCCCACAATGTGGGATCTCTCTGTGTTGCTGCTTTTCCTTGACTTAGTGGTCCATCACCCACTACTCTAAGAGCCTCTCACCAGGCTCCTTCCCACTGGGTGTCACCCTCCTTCTTCCACCATCTAACAGGACGCACAGAGTAAGCATCTCCTACAGTGTAAAGAACCAACCCCAAACCCCAGAAGACATGGGGAGCACAGGCATTGATAAGAACAAAGCACCTTTTCGTTGGATTTTTGGTGTCTAAACCTTGGCAAACAATTTGTATTTTCATGTTACTGTTTTGTTCTGGGCTTTATCCTTTTTTTGGTTTTTTTTTTGTTTTTTTAACACAAAGTCTCATTATATTTGTTGGCTTCCTCAAAGCTCCAGCTCCCTGCTGTGATGTGAAAGTGTGCATGTCATGGCATCACTAGAAATGAGCTTGTTCTTTACCCCAGGAAAAAAAAAAAAAAGTAAATGAAATCAAGAAGGAGCTGTGTCTATTCACAGGCTGGAGAGGAGGGTTTTGGCTCAGGGGGCAGGGTGCCAACTCCGTACGCTCACCCACTCCATTAAACTTACCTCCAACAGGCTGCATCTAAAGAGGACTCCCCAGAGTCCTTTGCAGAGGTGGCACCTCTGGGCAGGGTTAGATGTTGGGTGCACTGGTAAGTCCCTCCTCCCCTGCACCATTCACCTGCCTGGTCCTGGCTCACATGGGGGTCCCAGCACCTCTTTGATGCCCTTTGGCTCTTGTACTGGCCTGGATGTCACCTCCTCACTGAGGGATGCTGTGAGTGAGTGGTGTTTCTGCAAAGCATGTCCATCTCCCTGTTTCCCATTTGAACTGCAGGGCATTGGGAAGGGGCCCTGTCTGCCTCCCCACTCCCATCATGGGTCCAAAAAGCTGCAACCAGTTGCTCACCAAAAACAGGAGGTGGGGGAGAGGAGAGGCACCAGCGCTCCCTGTTCAACGTGATGAAAGAGCAGCAGCATTTTGCAAAGGTATTTTCTGCAAAGCCTCCATTGAAATCACCCTTCCCCCTCTCTAAAAGCAATGTTTTCTAGAAGTGAAGCCAGATGAGGGATGTATACCAAGAGCCCACTTGGCAACACATCATGATGTTCCTTCTCCCCATGCAAGCGACCAATGTGACCATGCTTTAAAGCTAGTACTCCAGCTATGAGACAGAACTTCCCATCACTACGTTCCTAACATCAGTTATTACAACATCAATTGCTGCTACCTCCCAGTGAAGTGACATGGGGACAGCACTTATTCTTCAGCCTCCTCATCCCTTCAGCTCACAGAGAGATCTCAAGGAGGTCCTCTACCTTCTGGACAGTGCCTTACCCTCCTCTCCACCAACACACATCAGACCAGCGTGTTTGAGCATCTCAAGGGTTTCCAGCAGGACTGAGCCTTAGAGCCTCAGAGCAGCAAACGTGTCTCTGCAGACAGCCAGAGAACGGGTTTAATCCTGGGTCTGCCAGCACTGAGGTCAGCCCAGGCTGAAAAGACCTCTTCTAATTGCTTATTTTCTAATAGAAAAAGGTTCAATGGGAGATGCTGGGCTGTGGATAAGGAATCCTGGTACAAGGACAGGGGTTCAGTACAGCTGGTCCCACATGGTCTGGATGAATGCACAAGCCAGCGTTAACATATCCCAGAAACTGCTATGAGCTTCCTGGGTGTTGTTGAGGATTGGCTCTTGATTTTGTTAATGGGGCTCAATACTGCTTGTTATGGGAAAAACACAGTCACCCTGGACACCTAACAAACATACTTTGCCTTCCCTAACGGTGCCCCAACCCACTTCAACTTCATATAACCTCCTGGCAATATTTTCTTTTCCCAGGACACCCCTGCACCCTGTAGAAGCAGCACCTGGATGGCATTACATGCCATCTGGATCTGGCAATATGGGACTTTCCTTGCAGATGACCCAGGTTAAGACGATTTGTCCTTATCCCCAAGGTGCTTCTATGGTGTCCTTTGGTAAAACACCCAGGATCTCCACTGGCAAGTTTGAAGTCACATGTGCCAGACAGCTGTTCCTACTCAAACAAGGCCATGGAGGAGGTGCTATTTGTCTCTGCAGGCTGAAGTAACTCAGGTGGATGAGCCCAGTGAGGAGCAAAGCAATGGTTGCACATACCATTTGAGACCTCGGCTCTCACTTTAATTTTCAAAACAGCCTCCATTCTTCGTGAGCCTGGAAATCTACCCTTGTTTCCAACAGAGATGAGAAGGAAAGAGAGGGAGGGGATGACATGACCTTTCTAAGGGGCCAACTACATGTTATGACCTCCTGCACCAGGAACACAGCCTTTCTTTCTCCAAGACCCACCTCCGTCATTAAAGCACTTTCTGTTGATTAAATAAATCTGACTTTTGCATACACTGAGGTCACAACATGGTTTCACAGCACAAGAACACAGAAGACTGGGGCAGTCTACTCCTGGCCATTGCATGCTTCCTAAGTGAGTACAGAACAATGAATCCACCTCTCGGATAGGAAAAAAATTATATCTAGGTGAAGCATTTCTGTATGAAAAACCCAACAGGAAGATGATGATGAATTGTTTTTGGTCCCTGCATCAAGTCGATCCTGTTTCATTTTCTGCCATAAGATAGCACTTCACTTCTGGGGTTGTGGCCTATTTCATCTCACTTCAAATGAACCATTTAAAAGCCTTTCAACCCCCCTCTCATTTTGCTGAAAAACTCAGAGACACTATAAAACGAGGAAAATAAATTTTCAGCCAGTGAACTGGAAAATAATTGTCATCATCAAAACCAGATATCTATTTTTACGTAGCTCTAGTCCCCAGCAACTCAGGTCAATAGGAGTGTCATTAGCCAAGTTGCTGGTCCACCACCCATCACTCACCCATTCACCCCCTTGCTGCTGTTGGGACACAACATCCCTTGCTTTGGGGCCCAGTTCCTGTGCAATACCATATTTTCAGCTCACAGCTTCAAGGAACAACCTCAGAAACAAGAGCCTAGCCAACGTCAGCTAATTTAACATAGGAAGGAGTCAGGAGGCAAAGCTGAGCAACAGATTAAGGATGTGTGATGGGTTTTGCTATTGCTTTGGTAAGAACAGCACAGTATGGAATCATAGAATCATTTAGGTTGGAAAAGACTAAGATCGAGTCCAACCGTAAACCTAACACTGCCGAGTCACCATTAAACCATGTCTCTCAGTACCACATCTACATGCTTTCTAATTCCCTCCAGGGATGGGGACTCCACCACTGCCCTGGGCAGCCTCTTCCAGGGCTTGACAATCCTATCAGGGAAGACAGTGCTCCTAATGTCCAACCTAAACTTCCCCTGGTGCCACTTGAGACCTTTTCCTCTTCTCCTATCACTTNAAAACTGAACCCAGGATTTGAGGTGTGGCCTCCCCAGTTCCCAGTTCAGGGGGACAATCCCTGCCCTAGTCCTGCTGGCCACACTAATGCTGACCCAAGCCAGGATGCTGGTGGCCTTCTTGGCTACCTGGGCACACATTGGCTCGTCTTCGGACGGCTCTTAACCAACACGCCCAGGTCCTTTTCACTCCTTGGGCTGTGGGTCACCCTTCAGTCTTTGCAGAGGGGAGACTGAGGGGATCCATCTCTGCACATCTCCCCCCGTCTCCAGTGCCTCATGCCCACCTGGATTCACCTAGGCTGTCATTTCCCACCCAGACCAGCCTCACGTACTGGTGATCAAACTGCCAGACGGTGTAGGTCAGCCTGCAGCCCCCAGCCAGGTTTGTTGCCACCTCCAAGCTTACCCAGAGCTGCATTTGACATACAATATAACCATTATCTCAGGATCTGTGATGGGTCAGGCTGAGATGGAGTTGACTTTCCCCATAGTGTTGTGCTGTGCATTGGTACCTAGGAAGGTGTTGATAACAGACCAGTGCTTTGGCTACTGCTGGGCAGTGCTCTACATCCTCAAGGCTGTCTCTCCAACATCTCCCCCTCACCACTAGGCTGGGAGTGGGCAAGATCTTGGGAGAGGACATAGCCAGGACAGCTGACCCAAACTGACCAAAGCGATATTCCATACCTTATGATGTCTGCTCAGCAATAAAAGCCAAGAGAAAGGAGGAGGGGAGAGGGGCGTTTGTTATTTTGGCGTTTGTCTTGTGGAGCAACCGCTATACGGGCTGAAGCCCTGCTTCCTGGGAAGTAGTTGGACATCACCTGCTGATAGGAAGTAGAGAACAGATCTTCTGTTTTCCTTTACTGCTGCACACAGCCTTTGCCTTTGATTTTGCTTTATTAAACTGCCTTCATCTTGACCCACAAGTTCTTTTCCGTCTTATTTTCTCTCCTCACCCCATCCTACTGAGGAAAGGCATGACAGAACAGCTTGGTGGGCACCTGGCAGCCAGTCAAGGTCAATCCACCACAGGTTCATACAGAAGGTTCCCACTCAGGCCAACGAAGGCTGAGCAAAACCAGCTCAGTAAGTGCTTTTGGTACACAACGGATAAAATGTTCTCCTTCCAGCCTCATGGGAAGCTGCCTGCAGCCCATTGATCTCAAAGGAGGCTCTTCCCAGAGGAGCAGCCAAGGCTGACAATGGGCTTTGCAGGTGGCCAGTACAGGAGAGGACCTTTTTTTATAAGACTGTGTACAACTGAGATAGAAACATAGAAACACAGAAACATGCATTGGGTTGGAAGGGATCTTCCAAGGTCATCTAGACCAAGCCCCACTATTAAATAAAACAAGCCTTGTAACCCCAAGCCCACTCATGTCAGACTATCTCTGCACAGAATGCCTCCTCATTCCTTATCTCAGCCTCTGGAGATTTGTGGGACACCACAAATAACAGCTGGACAAGATGAGGCTCCTTCCAACACTCTGATTGCTCCTAACATCTATAATGCCTTGTTATCATGGATCTGAATGGACCAGTGCCTGGAGATGCTACCTGTCATCTGTTTTCCATCCAACCCTGCCCTTTTCCAGATGTTTTAAGCAAATATTGTGAGTTTCTCCCTCCCCATTTTCACGCCTTAGACATCCAGCTCCAAACCCTACCGACACCCTCACCTCCCATCGGGGAGAGCAGAGACCAAGGACACTCAATTCTGGCCAAGCTTTAAAGCTTAATCCACTCCCAGTCCCTTCCAGCTCCTAGTGTTGAGGGAACTTCTTAATTTCAATTAGCCGCTTGTGCAGTAAACCCTCCCCAAGGAAGGAGCCGAGCTGTCAGGATCCGACCCTCCAGGGCTTACCACCGTGGTAATGCAAAACCAGGCACGCCGGCGAGAAGATGTTTATAGCCCAGTGATTCATAATACTGCAGAGTCTGCAGGAAATGTAACACCATTCACGATTAAGAAATGCTCTTGTTTTCTGCTAAATATATAAAATAATCACTCATCCCCTGAGCAGCAGATGCAAATTATACGTAGTATTAGCCTCATATGCCAACCACTATAACTCTGGTGCAGCACGAAGCCGTTTCCCAAGGCTCTAGAAGTCCCTTAATCTGCCTTTTGACGTCAAATGACAAATTTCTTGCCTGTGATCATTAACAGGATGACTAATGGAAGCTGATAAGTGAATTTATAAATGAAATTAAAGGTATTAATATTAAAGGCCATGCTACAAGGAAGAGAAATGTGGATTTAGCAAACCACAACAAGAAGCGCAGTAATCTGCATGAGATTTACAGCTCCTTTCCTGCCGGGCAAATTAGAGACGTGGTATTTTCCGCCTGTAGGTTGTGGAAACTGCCAGGCTTGATGGACACCTCTCCTGAAGCATTAGCACCCTCATTACCTTCAGACGCTGACTGAGACTTAAAGAGCTCCGGCTCAAATTCTCCAGCAAATGCCACGTGAGAGCTGAAAACACGCTGATAGTCTTGCAAAGACAACTGCATCACCAAGCCCTCGTGCAAAGGGTAAGTACCTCTAGACTATGGTCACTTTGCTGCCAATTACTTAAAAAAAAAAACCCAAAACAACCCAACAAAAACACACTTCAGACTAGATCTCATCTTACTCATCCTAGGATAAATGCCAAGCAACTCTTTTAAAAGCTGAGGACTTACTTTGGATTAATGCACATAGAAACAACTTCAGACCTTTCCAGCTTGGTGTCCAATCCCACGTCCAGGCAGCTTCACCATGAACCCACAGCTCATTTCTGACCCCGGCTGCTCCTCACTGAGGATTGAGGCTCACAGGAGTCTGTTTTCTCAGCTCCCACCAGCTGATGATGGTCAGCCCTGAATGGACCAGACAAACACCCTCCACTGCCCCAAGGAGCACAGACAAATGAGATCCTGCCCAGGGCTGCAGGGCTGCAGGAGAACAGGCACCTCTTCTGCTACCAAAAAGGAGAAAGCTTCTCTTCGCCTGTAGATGCCCAGTTCTCAAGCAGACATACAATGGAAGGGTTGGGCAAGTGCTTGTGCACCCACAGCTTCCAAAAAAACCCTTTGGATTTATCAATACCTTGAGCTAGTAGCATGATGGAAGGAAGAGTCAGATGCCACCAGGAGAATGAGAAAGCCCACAGACACAACATGAAGCACCACTGGAGAAGAGCAATCCATTTGCTATGCGGACATTTCCCCATCCCTCCATTCACTGGAGGAGCCCGACATGGGGAGCAGTTGCAGCATGATGGATGCCCAAGGGACTGTGCTTCTGAGTGTCTTTTAGAGACCCTCTCAGGCCTGGAGAAAAAGACAAGAGCAGGTTTTCAGAGCAGGCCCTAACTCAGCCCCAGTGCTGGGTGCCTGGACATGTGGTGGGCTGTCCAGTTCCACCAGACTCCTGCTCAAGATCCCTTCAAAGAAGTCTCAGAAAGTACCCATGGCTCAGCTTTCTCCTCATTTAGGGAAAGGGCTGCTCCTTGTACCATTTGGGGAAGGAGATGGAGGAGCAACACAGTAACAGCATCACTCTGCAGCTTCACTTGAGTCCTGTCTAAGATGATGGGACTGGGTTGTCACCTCCAGGCAGGGCAGCTGCTGTGTCTGGCCAGGAGCACAGGGATGTAGTGTGAGAGACAGAGATATCCAAGTCCTTCTCCAAGCTACCAAAATCCTCATCCAAACATCTCCCCACAGGCATGTCCTCACTGTGAAGGGCCCCAGCCCACAGGTACCACACTGTCCTTTTATTGCTTCTCTCCACAGCCTGCATCTTCACTGCTTCCAGCACTTGCTTTGCTCCTGACCCCTTGAGCTTAGTCACTCAAACCAAAGTGATAACGTTCATTAAAGGGCTATAAGATTCGACTCTCCTGCAGGCAGATTTCACAGCCTCTGAAGGGAGGGAGAGAAAACAGCAGCGGTTAAGGACACTTACCAAGAGGGATCCACAACAGCACGTGGCAACCAGCCCAACCCAGCTGCGGCTGGGAAATGTAAAGGACCAGCAGGCAGGAAAATGGGTGAGAAAAGGTCCTGGGAGACTGCAAAACTGAGCAGAGGAGGAGCAGAAAGGGTTAAGCAAAGGTGGTGGGCAGGCACGGAGAAGACATTGGCTTGCTTTGAATTGGTCCTGGCTGCTGCTGAGTTCTCCCCACCTGAGATCTCTGGCACAGGAACCTGGTCCCTGTCACCACCAGGATCTGTCGCTCTGGCTGAAAAGTGATTGGGGGCTTTATTATTTTTGACGGAGAATTTAGCCATTCCCAAGAGACTTGATTTTACCCCTAAGAAGTTTTAGGAGTAAGACAAGACCACGGCAAGGTTTTAATTGGGGTATCTCCCATGAGGTCCTATGTGGAGCCACTCAGGAAACCACAACCCCTCTGCCAACCCCAACTGCAGGCTGACCCACTCTGTCCCTCTGAATTGAACCCAAAAAGGGTGAAAATTATCATTTTTCCCCACTGGGTCTTAGACCCACTCTCACTGCCCACCTTCACATCCCTGTCTTGCCTCCTTCTCCTTCCCAAACTACCGTATCAGCTGAAAAACCTCCATAGTGTTGTAACGGGCTTCTGAGTTCTGAGCACCAGCTTTGCCACTAGCAGCAATTTGAAGCTCTACTTCCTACACTCCCTTTTAATCAAAAAGCCTTGCGCTAACACCCGACTCCAGGAGCTGCAGGTTCAGGTAGAAACATCCAAACACCCTGAGATGCCCAAGAGTCACAACATTTGGCAGTGTCGTCGCACCTCTCCCAGTTGCCAACTCCAGTCTTGGACCATTGAAGACGGTCTAGCTGTCAGAGAAGACCTTTTGCAAAGTCTCTCCTCGCATTTCTGGCACGTTTACGTAATGCTTCCCAAAACGAGTGTTCCCAGGTTAAGGGCAGGAAAGGCTTTTCTCTGCTTACCTGCTGCAGCACGTGTCCCCTTTTGAGCTAGAGATAAGGACCTTCCAGTTTTGACACAAAGCAGCCCCACCACACAGTTTGGGTTTAAACCAGCATGTAAATGGGCTGGAGGGGATGTCCATGCCCTCGTTATTGGGTGTCATGCCCTGCAAAGCCCATGAAAGAACCATCCTCCCCTCTCCTTCCACCCCAGCACCTGCAGCAGCTGCAACCATCCTCTGTCTGGTGGATGGAGAGAGACGAGCCAGTCTTGGATGTCACACGTGCTCCCTGTGGCACATGGGGGGTTCCTCCTACAGGTCTGGGAGGACAGGCCTCCCGCACCTGCCCCAGCAGTGCTCCATCCTCCCCTTCCAGCTAATGAGGTGCTCCCCAAACTATGAGCAAGGTTTAAAACAACAACAAAAAAGGAAGCTCGCACTTACTCTAGGACAGTCCTTCCAGGAGGTTCACAGAAGAGGACTCAGTGTGAGACCGGTGACTCGGCAAGGACCGAGGCCGGAGGTTGTTATGGCAGCGTCTTGGTGCCCACATGACTTGCCCCCCAACTCTGGCACTCCATGCTCTCTCCAGGATGCTCCAAGCAATGCTGGACTGTGTCCCCACCACCTCGCTCCCTCCAATGAGAGCAGCTCCTGGTTTTATGGCAAACACCCCCTAAGCCACCCGCTCCCAGCTTCACAGCTGCATTTGCCTCCTCGCCCAGGCACACAACTCACCGGTTCTTAAATAACATGCTTCCATGGGGCCCGATCCGCACACAGCAAGGTAAATCCAGATCAGCTTTCACCAGACTTGGCTGATAATTCCCGAGATGAGCGGAATGGGGCCACTACTTGTTTACCTTTTCCTCAAAAACGATGGAAATCGTAACACCACCCCAAACCCCATGTGACAGGTCGGTCCAGCTCCCCTTTGGCATCACTAAACACACACGGCGTGTGTAAGACCTTTACACGACCCCTGTACAAAGGAATCTCAGAGCCCGTTTTGTCCGTGTTTGGGGTTACCCGTCTCCCTATTATTGAAAGAGGTTTATTTAAAGCCGCCCAGGAATACGGGTTGGTGCTGGAGAGATGTACAGGCTTTACAGAAATCACTGCAAGGGCCTCCACACCCACAGCAGCACCACCAGCACGTGACTCGTCTTGGATTTCCTCAGCCCGCCACGCTAAAATTAAAAAAAAAAACCCTGATTATTTTCTTTGTACTGGGTGGCTTTCCAAGACTCGGAGTGTCAAAGGAATTAAGTCATTAAAACTGTGGATGCATCTGATGGATTATGAGCTATGAAGGCCTGGTGGTTACCGACCAACAAGGCTGGGAGGTGGAGGGTGGGAGGGATGTTTCCTCTTGTATGAATGCGTTTCTAACAAGACAGGTCAAAATATGATGCGGATGATAAATGGCTTTGTACCAGTTGCCATTAACCCAGCATCTCTCTGTATTATTAGATTACCAGGGCGTCCTCAGAGTATATTGACCAAGCGGTTTTGCTCTGTGTCAGTGCTAATTTGCAGAAGATCTGGGGGGGGGTGGTGGTTATTAAGCCCGCTGCCGTGAATCCGCGGCCCCTAACAAAGGGGCAGCTGCCGGCAGGTGTCCTTGGCACGAGGTACGGGGATTAGGGATGGGGTAGTGGAGGGGGGAAATTCATTATTTTCCACGCCGTAACCTGAACCTCGTTGTCTCAGGCGGGGAGGGGTGGGGAGTTGAATTTAAAATTAAAATAAAATAA
>VZZY01022452.1:0-10813 GCA_013400335.1 Eurystomus gularis
GGAACAGGTTGCCCAGAGAGGCAACTTCCACCCCTGGAAGTTTTTAAGGCCAGGCTGGATGGGGCTCTGAGCAACCTGATCTAGTGGGAGGTGTCCCTGCCATGGCAGGGGGGTTGGAACTACATGATCTTTAAGGTCCCTGCCAACCATGACAGTTCTATTCAATGATTCTATTCATACCTTGCCAGCAGACTGCCTGGGGCCTGCTGAGATGCTACACGTAGCTCCCAGAGTACTTGGCACTGCTGCTAGCAGGCGCACCCACGTAGCCTCTGCATAGAATTAAGCCACAAATAATTGAAATAAATTTGACCTTTAAAATTTTTCAAAGACACGGCAAACAATTTCTATAGGAAGTTGGTTTTTAGCTACAGTTTGCCAGCTCTGCTACTTCCAATGGAAAAGCGGGTTTGTGTGCTTAAAAAATGGGAAGGAAACGTAACTTTTGCTCTCAAACTTAAGTCATCCTGTCACATTAATCTTGTTTCCTCACTGAAATTCCTCAGGTACCGAGGCATGTGGAGGGAAGCAGTGAATATCTATAGACATTCACCGCCCCGCAGGCACAGAAGTCATCTGCTCTGGGCAGGACCCGTTGCTAAGACCAGCCTAGACCTCGGTGAGATAAAAATCCCACTAGCACTACACATACTGGCTCTATAGCTCTGCGCTTCTGTTTCATAAACCTCATTTCCCTTTCTAATAATCCAACACCGATGCATGTGCCTTTGGCTGGAGAGAAAAAAAACCAACATTGATTGCTACCATAGCCCACATGAGTTCTTCAACCACATTCCTGGCACCGGCAACAAGTTATTTTGTTGTTTTTTGAAAGATTAATAAGGTATGTTCAAACCCAAGGGATATGCAGGACTCAGACTGTTCAGTCTACTGGTATAAAGACCAGCAGGTCTGTACAGGTGATACTTTTCTGCAGTTCTAGTGCCATATGGTGTTAGTGTTTTCTTTTTCCCTAGGTGTGTCGTGGTTAGAAGACATCTCTCACTCAAGAAATCTGCATCAGTGCAGAAATGAGGAGGCAAAGGTTTGCAGTTCCAAAGCTTTAGCACAGTGCCCTTGCAGAAAGGAATGAGTGTAACCGGTAACACAGAGTTCAACAGTGAGTATAGGCATGAACACACAGTGGAAGACAAAAATAGTAGCTTGACAACTAGTTCACCCAAACCCTGCGCTGACCTGTCAGTTAAGAAACACCCACTTAGCAAGCAATGGGAACTGTCACTTACCAGGAGAAACAAATATTTTGTTCTTCCTTTTTTTTGTCCTCCCTCAACAACTGAGTAAGACTGTTGTACATCGTACACACAAGTACAAAGTTTTGGTTGCACAATGGAGAAAATCAACACAGCCATTCTCGTGGTGCTTACTAAGTACTAGCCTATCAATCATGCTGAAAAGTATTATTACTAAAACAGAGCTTTAATTCTATATTTATCTTAACTGCAGAACCTCCCATGCTTTTATTTAAAGGGCTCAATTTTATAGTGGTTAATAATTGATTACATTAAAGTTAATTTATTCGTGATAAATCAAGTTTATTGCAGCAGAGAGCAGTGTGATGAATTGAAATGCTTTTTCAAGTGGCGTATAAACCTTCTTGAAGGGAATACCACAGCTTGGCGCTCGACATAATTAACAACCCTATGAGTAGTAGCTCCCATAAAGTGCCATTAAAGTGTCATTATTTTTAAGCAGGGCTCACTGCTTTTAGAGTTCTACACAGGCACAGGGCAACAGCCGCTGAGATTTCCTCTGGGAAATGAGGCTGTGGTGGTTTAGACCCCGCCAGGACCTGGGCACCACATGGCCGCTGCCCCCCCCACCCTCGGATGCGAAGGAAAGAGGGAGGAAAATACAAACCCCGCGGGTTGAGATCAGAAGGATTTAATACAGCAATGGAAAAGCCACCGTCAGAACAACAGCAGCAACAGCACCAGTGATAACAATGTACAAGACGCAAGGACAGATCGGGACAAAGCCACCCCTGGCCTGGTATCAAATAGCCCCCTCCCAGCTCCTGGTGAAAATTAACCCTATCCTAGCCGAACCAGGAGAGAGGGACAAACGTCTGTGATACATGTAGTTGGAACAGCCTGTGTAGTTCTGTCACACAAGTTACATCTTCAGCCCTGTACAAATGTGACAGGTTAAATAAATCCTGTGCACAACTGTCCTCCTCTAGTAAGGGTGACAGAGATGGGTACAAGTTGACACTCAGCTGGCATTCTCCAGTTATAATTAAGAATCTTTATCAAAAAGCTACTTATCAAACCAAAATACCTTGTTTTTAATAACTGTTAAATGCTACATAACAATGCTAAACTACTACTCTCCCCACTTGCTTGTATTACCCTTTAAAAAAAGCGGTATGCAAGCTTTTCTAATTAATTGGAGAATTAAGCAGGAGGAAGGCCCTAGGCCTCCTTCATTAACACCATGGCTGTTTTAGCTAAGCATAGAAAGGAAGGGATTTCATTTCCCCTTTCTCCCACGAGGCACAGCATCAAATCATGTGTGCAAAATCAGACTTGAACCAAGAAAGAGAAAGCAGTTCCTGCTGCCTACCTTTCTGCAGCCAGAGGAAACGCTTCAGTGTACAACATCTGCAGAGATCCTTCACAGGGCTGTTATGCCTGTGAACAGAACTAACGACAACCTAAGATTGCAGAAAGTATTAAACTGCTCAAGAGAAGTAATATGACTAGTAATTGCTCTAGTACTACAGAGAAGTCTTTTACCTTGGTATGTAGATAGTCTGTTTTGAACAGGGCACCTCTCTCACTGCACTCAGTGAGCTAACACCTGTAAGACAAGCAGGAGCGTTTAGCAGATACCATCAGGCTCTGGATGACTGTGGAGCTCCAGTCCCTGCCAGCAGCCCAGCCACTGGCCCCCCACTCAGACAAAGGGAAAGGCAGGAGCGCCTGAGAGTGCCCTTTTGAGCTAAGGAGAGTTTAAGACAATGACACGCAAGAAACAATTGCACAAACAACAGCAACGACAACAGTGAGAATAACAGTGTACAAAATAAGCGATACCGTGCGGACCGGCTGCACAGCGAGTGAACCACAGACCCAGAACTGGCCCCGCGGCAATGATGTCAGCATGGTATGGAATAGCCCGGCTGCACCAAATTAACCCTGTCCTGGCCGAACCAGGACAAGGACCCAACTCCAATTCTTGCAGAAGCAGGTAAAACCAAGGCCAAAATTGCCAAAAGGACTCTCTGGTGAATGCTGTCTGTGGGAAGTGACTCTACCCAGTCACTTCTTAACACGTTTAACCAACCATTCAACACCACCCGCCCTCCCAACGCTTACTAACGTCCGCTAATGTTCTGAGGGAGTAAGAACATTAAGAGTAAGTCTTGCAGATGCTGGAGAAACTTTTGGAGCAACATGAAGCAATTGCCACAACAGTTTCAGTCAACAATAACTGCACCTCAAAGAAAAAGCACATCCTGAAATGGGCACCAAAAATTCACAAGCGTTCAGTAACTGTGGCTGGGATTCTGTCTCAGACCCCTCATCTACAGAATAAGGCTATCACTCATCATTCAGACTGATATTGATCAAAAGTCTAATACAGTAAAAAACAGAGAAAGTCCCATAGGAAAATTACATAAATATATATATTTATATAGTGCTGGGTTTAGGTGATACACACTAAAGTAGACTTGGGTGTGCACAACTGAACATTAAAAAAAAACCCTACTGTTCCGTTAACATCAACTGTGGACACTGAATGAAGCCAGAGTTCCATTAAAAAAACCAGCGCTTGATCATACACAAGGGGAAAAGGAAGAAGAGAGCTTTACATCAGCCACTTCCTAATTTTTGAATATTTGACTTTGCAGTCTTGGTGCTTCATAATTTAATAAGTGTTTTAATATTACCTGGAAAAAAGAAGGCATAGGCATAATACCCCCCCCCCCCTTCTCCTTTTCTTTCTTCCATGTATAGTAAGATTAAGCTGCTTTAATATTTGATTTCTCACTTTTCGCAAGAGGGAGAATTTCCCAGCCACGTATCAAATGTTGGAAAAGAGGGAATATGAGCTGCACACAAAGGAATTACTACATGTTAAACTGCATAAAAAGCTGCAAAAACACAGTGTTAAGGGAAAAAAGAACAATTTTAACTGCACTGACTGCTTTGTATTATAGCCACGTTACCGCCAACAAAGAGACTGCATGTTATACAATTTGTTACAACGAATGAATTTCCCAGCTTTTCAAGTGAGATCTTTATATCCTAGCTGTACTCTCAATTTTATGCATGCAACAGTTGCCCTCTAATTGAAGAAATATGCATGATGAAAGCATCCATACGCATTGACCAACAAAGGTTTTCATTCAAGTCTTTTATTATAGCTTGAATTTTTTCACTGCATTTAAAAATCTAAAAAAAATAAATATTTGTTTCACAGCTGCAAGTCACATATGCATTAACACCACAAAATCTGGAATTTCACCAGAGAAGGAAAGTCAAATCCAAAAGTGTCCAGCTAAGCATAATCCTCTCAGGGCAATTATACTAAAAATAAAATCTTAAGAAAAGGAGGGAGGGGAGGTGGGGGGTGTTAAAGAGTTATTTCAAATGCATTTACCTGGAAAAAAGTGAAAATTCTATTAGAAACCATAAACTACGCTTTCAGCATTTAAAAATAAACGTTGAACCCCCTGACAGCAACAACTGTCTCTGGTGCATCTTTTTCTTCTAGGCTGTATTCTTGACACACGGATGCAGAGGTTTCAAATGATAAGTTAACCTCTTCTATAATTGTGTACACTTATGACAGGATCAGTCCTTAAAAATAAAACAGTGTATTAAGTCAGCTTGTCCATCCACATATCAGAAATGCCATTGGATGCAGTTTTGTATTGGCACTAAGTGACTGCTTCATGGATTGTACACTGTGAAGATGAATGTCTCTAAAACAATCACTCTCGTTATTAAGGTTCGTAAAACAAACCAGAAAAATATATATCTTCAGAAATCAGAGTAGTCACTTTTCTTGTTAAAAGCCATAAAATAAGCTCATATTCAATTACAAGCAATAGAAACCATACTGCTATTGGAACATAATTATTTTATCACAAAATTTTATTATTTACAAAATGAGAAGTTACCAAGTGAATTTATCAGGGAAAAAAGTTAAATGTTCTTACTAAGTGGTCTGGAAAACTTAAGCAAGTCTCTCATGCACTCACACGCCAAATTGTTTGCATAAGGTGAAATGTTAATTCATGTTAGTGAAACTTGACTCCCGTTCACAATACTATCGTTTTTATTGTAAGATAGCAAAATCCACATGGTTCTGTACAGGAAGGGATGTGTTAAGACAGTTCCTTGTTTTTGTCAATATTTTCTGGCTCCCATGAACATCCATACCACTGAACATTTTTGCAAAGAATCAGTTATATTATCAACTCCTGCATTTAACCCACTGAATTTACCACCACAAGAAAGACACAAAAAGTTAATGATCCCACGTTACACAGAACTCTCATTTCCAAAGTTATACTAAACTGAAACCTTCGTAGTGATCTATAGCCTGGATCAGCTTAGATTTTAGAGTTTCTTTATCTGTGTATTTTGGAAGATCAAGAAGATTAAAGCAAGTGTGAGCTACTGGAAGATAACCTTCTCCACCTCCCGTTGGTTGGATGACTAGTTTAAGACACTTCATTCCCAGAATTGGAATACGATCACTGCCTGTCAGAAACACTGCCAAGAAAAACAAAGGCTTGAAAGAAGTTTAAGATGAACATTGTACATATCATACATGCAGTTCTAATAAATGTTTGCATTTTTTAATTATTCCAGCAACAAGTAGCTTTTCAGATTGAAGTTATTCTGCTAAGTTTGAAAAACAGGGAATAATGACTTAACCTGATCTCCAGCTTACATGAACTCTTAACTGTAACACCAGTGACATATAAAGGAAAACATTTCATTTTAGTACGTGAAACCAAACAGTCCTAAAAAAATTGAAGAGAAGAGGAGGAAGTTCTTCATGCATTGGAATTCGCTGGGTTTTTTAAAATTTTTTAAAATGCTTTGGAGAGCATTCGCAAGTATCTTGTAAATACACACAATTAGTTTGTTCAGTAAGAAATTCACCTGAATTGGAAACTAAACTATGATCTCAGCAAAAGCTCATTCACAGGAAGCTTCACTAACTTTGTTTTTTCCCCTGTACATTTCCACTCGTATCAGTATCTTGACATATTTACAATGAGTTGTAACTCCAAAATTCCATCTATGTGCAATGAGAAAACTGGAAGATGCGAACCTTATGTCAAAATAATAATAAACTACCAGTGTCATTTATCTGATTATCAGGATTTTTTAAAGTTGTTGATTTTATCGGTGGGGGGGTTAAATTTATTTTTTTTTTAATGCTGCTCTGGTCTGCTGTAATCTTATAACTGCCCACCACCCAGAATTACTCAGAACACCCCCACCAAAATCAGACACGCTCATAGTTTTTGTACTATGATTTTTTTTCTTCCAAATGAAGTTAATCACATCATTCTAGACAAACACTTCTGTGCATCTTCTCATAGCAAGAGCCTGCAATCACAGTGATCCTGTTCAGTTAGCAACTTCCACATAGCAGTTTCAAATACTTACGCAAAAACTGTTTTTTCTTCTCCAAAGACAACTCATG
Source organism: Eurystomus gularis (assembly GCA_013400335.1). Lineage (NCBI taxonomy): Eukaryota > Metazoa > Chordata > Aves > Coraciiformes > Coraciidae > Eurystomus > Eurystomus gularis. Next base: position 6,697 of record VZZY01022452.1, read on the forward strand.
AAAAACCTCCCAGAATATTTTAATTGTAGGATGGTCTGCCCAGTACTCTCCTTTGTATTCTGTATTCTAAAATGGGCAGGGAATTAGGTTAGTTTGCATGTAGAACTAGTGGGACGATGCGACATGAAAGCAGAATGAATGGGGTTTGTGTGAAGGGATGCTGCAAGTGATGTATCACTGTTTTCCTTGGTCAAGTTTCTTCAGCCCTTCAGTCTGACTTCGACTATACAGACAGATGTGCGTACTCCAAAGCATTTCCCAACAAAGGAGTGACAAAGTCTCACAGTGAGTTTTGGCAATCAAGAACATTTACTTTTAACAACTGAGTTAATCTTGTTCACTTTCCCCCTTTGAATATAGTACGTTGTATACAGCTGCTGTTTGGTTCTGTGGATTTTTCTTCCACTCTTCTTCCAAGTCTGATTTCCTTCAGAAATCAGATGAAAAAACAAACAACTTTAAGCAGGAAGGTGAATAATATTTTAGTGTCTTCATTTACTGACATTTTAAAAAAAGTTCCTCACTGATACAGTCAATCCAGTCATAGCTGGAAGCGACATCAATCAAAACAGAGCTCAAAAGGACACTTCCAAGACTCTGCTTTTGCATCCTCAAATTAAAAACACATGAAACAAATAGCTAACGATAGTTCTTACCTTCTCCAGTTCTTTCCAATCATAATTTGTGTTCCCAATCACCATTGCCTGCAACTCGCTGGGCTGGAAGAGCTGAAGAACTTTACCTCCACATACTTTGTGGAAGCCTGCATGGAATGCACTGAATAAGGAAGCCACAGATCTATTGAAGATGTAATCCACATATGCATCTACAAAATCTTGCCTGTACAAAGGAGAAAGAAAGAATTATGTTCAGAGAAAAAAAAAATGGAAGAAAAAAAAGCACGTGTTACACTTTTACCAATAAAATAGTAGCTGTTTCTGTATAGAACACAGCTTACCAATTCAAGCAAAAAGGATCCTAATATATTATATTCTCTGCTTCATGTTACAACCATAGTGAAATGAATCTCATGAATCTCATGAAAATGGCACATAAATGTATTTCCCCACCACACACCCCAAGACAGAGTCCATAACGTCCAACAGAAAACCAGTAACATTTAGCATTATTTATTTCAGGCACTGGGAACATTTCTCGTTTGTATGCATTAGTGAACTGGACCGAATGGCAACAAGTTTAGAGGACCGAATTACGTGCAGTATCCCAAAAACAACCAGTCAAACTCCCTGCTGTGATTTTTAATTAGAAGAATCACTATTTGCACTGAAAATGCAAATCAACTTCAAATGGACACTTGAATCCTATACAGGAGAAAGATCAGTGCAAAGGAACTAGGATACTGGAAAACAGACGGCCTGCTATCTGTGCTTCAGTACAAGGAGTTCTCATACCTTGTCGGACACGTATTGCTACACAGCATTCAGGAGAACTAAAACTCCTTCATGTGATACAGTATTTATGATTATGGGGGTTTTTTTTAATTACCATTTTAATCAATCCTGCTGAACACTGTTAGTTTCTACACTGGCAGAGTGACTTCAGTGATAGATTACGGTTATCCTACCAACACGTACTCCCCGTGGAGACCCACAGTATTTGAGCAACATCCTCAGGATTTGAGCACCACCACCAATTATTTAAAGAATCATCTGAACACATTTTGACAACGCATTTATTAAAGTTGTTGAACTGAAAAATACTGGTGAATCACGCTCCTCCTGTTCCTGCACTCCATGAGTTAACCATTTTGTGCACCCTACGTAATTAGCAGAGAGGCAGATCAATTGTGTAGTACAAACAGTGGAAGGAAAGGCTGCTACAGAGGAATTTCATAGTAACAAACAAATTAGTATTATTATACTCTATGCCAATATTTCTTAAATGAATTAAAGCATCATGGAATATTTGAGAAACAGGAATTCTTCCTTGTGGCAAGGCAACAGCTGACAACAGCAAAGCATACGTTCTATGGGCACCTTGAAACTTTTCTCATAATTCAACTCTAACTTTACTGTCCCTTTCTGACAAAACACCAAACCATCACCAGAGAACTTCAAAGCTACCATGTTTAAGATAAAAAGTATCACAACCCTCAGCTATGAGCCAAGGATTGCAAAAGGAAGGAAACAAACAAAAGTGTGACTGGTACAGGTGGTGACCGCAGTTGTTAATGGTCAGATAAATATCACTCAGTTGTGGGAGGTACTGTCACTGCACATGGCTATGTTCAGGTTTATGATACCCTCAGAATCTTCTGTCATCTCTTTCCTCGACACAACAGGCCTAGCTAGTTACAGAAAATGGTCCTCAAAACATCTGCCCTCTAGAGATACCTTTTCTCCCTTGTTCCTACCTAGGTGCATTCTATTCTCATCGAGTATGCTCCTTCCATTCAATTCTCCCTTTACTCTTGGAGAAGTAAAAGCTCACAGAATTCACAGAGATTTAAGAGCAGACAGACATACATGAGAGAAATGGACAGAGAGAGACAGCAAAATTGTAGTATTCTGTAAAAAGGGACAAAAGCACCACCAGATACATTCTGCCTATCTTCCAGGAGCAGAAAAGAAATAGAAGGCAGGAGAGACTGCTCTTATAAACAGAACTAATAGAATCCTTGACCAAGGGAAAAAGCCCTCACCCCTCACACTCTCTTCTGATAGCACCACTAGATAACAGTAGATTAATTTCTCTGCTCTACAAAGAGAAGACTTCTCTTAAATAGTATTTAATATATAAATAGTTGCCACACAGTGGCATCTAGATTGAAGTTTTCATCATTATCCACTAAATTCCAATTACATATAATAATTCCTGCAAAATCACAGCCACTTTTAATCGCATAAAATGAAGACCATGTAGTCAAAATGAGCCCTGAAAAGCTTCAAAATACTTCTAAGTTCAAAGTGAAAGTATTACCCGTTCTGAGTAAAATGAGATAGCCTCTCCACAGCTGGTGAACCCTTAAATACAATAGCTATTTTAACAATACACATGAGAATAGATTGCAAAAACAACCAAAGTAGTTTTACCTCCAATATTAGTGTAACAGCTTGGCAAGGAATATTTACAGCAGCCCAGTTATTCCCAAGACAGACAGTAACACTGAACTATCCTGTAACCCATAAAACTCACCTATTTTGTTTGACTACAGGAATGTCAGCACCATTAGGAACAAGCTCCTTAATTTCCGTTGTACCAAAATTCTCCACAGTGATCTATTTAAAACAAACAAACAAAAGTATAAATCTTATTTATTGTGTAGAGCACTTCTTCCCACCACTTTGCTAACAGCAACGCGAACAGCAGACACAGATGCTAAAATTCATGGGAATCAGCAGCTGATGCTTTTGCTCAAACACTCCAGAGTCAGTTACAGTAGATGGTATGAGCATGACAACAAACACTTCAAACACTATATAAAACTTACAGTAAAATTAAGACAAAATGCTTCTTCAATGTCATCCTCTGGGTAGTCCAGTAACTGTTGCATTCCCCTGCAAAATAAGTACCAGTGCAAAGACAAACTTCATTTTCCTGAAGTATTCTTTACGCTTTGGTAAGTCAAATTAAAGAAACAAACCAGAACAAACAAAAATCTTTCTACTGTTATTTCATTTATTAGCTCATAGGTCTTAGACTTGCACCTTGTGCAGCGTTGGGAAATCTCAGGCAATCATTTTGGTATCACTTGTCTTGTTATTTCCTTTTGGTTATCTCCAGGTGTGAAGAGAGAAGATTCACATCCTACTCCTCAGCTCAGGGATTTCCAAACCAGAGGCAGTAAGTACTTAATAGCCACTGATGGGCTCTTCCATTAACTTTTTTGATTCTTGGATCCATGAAAAATTCAGCATGCACAATACTGAGGCAATCAAACATCCACTTCCACTCGTCTGAACCTCCTACCTGTTAGTGCTATTCAAATCCCTACTCGAGGGCAGATATCTAGCATATATTTGTTCCTGAAAAAAGCAAAAATGCTTCCTTGATGGACTAAATTCAGAACTAAACTACATTCACACTCAGGCTTATAAAATTAATGGCTAAAACTCAAAAGGTTTTAAATTTCAAATACTATTTTCCCCAAAAATTC
>VZZY01022453.1:217-37247 GCA_013400335.1 Eurystomus gularis
GGTGCGCGGTCTTATTCTTCTCCAGATGCAGGACCCTATACTTGCCCTTGTTGAACTTAATGAAGTTGCCCTCCGCCCAACTCTCCAGCCTGTCAATGTCTCGATGAATGACAGCACAGCCTTCTGGTGTGTCAGCCACCTGTCCCAGTTTTGTATCATCACAAATTTGCTGAGGGTACACTCTGTCCCTTCATCCAGATCATTGATGAATATGTTGAGCAAGACTGGACCCAGTGCTGGCCTCTGGGGAGCACCACTAGCTGCGGGCCTCCAACTAACTCTGTGCCACTGATCTCAATCCTCTGAGCTCTGTCATTCAGCTAGCTCTCAATCCACCTCACTGTCCACTCGTCCAACCCCGCACTTCCTGAGCGGAATTCCTATGAGAATGTTACAGGAGACAGTTCCAAAAGACTTGCTGAATTTGAGGTAGACAACATCTACCTCATCTACCCAGCCATGCCATCATAGAAGGCTATCAGATTAGTTAAGCATGATTTCCCCTTGATGAATCCGTGCTGAGTACTAATAACCTTATTTTCCCCCACATGCTTAGAGATGACCTCCAGAATGAGCTCTTCCATTACAATTCCAGGGATAGAGGTGAGGCTGGCTTGCCTGTAATTTTCTGGGTCCTTCTTCTTGCCCTTGTGAAGACTGGAGTTACATTGGCTTTCCTCCAGTCCTCAGGGACCTCTCCTGTTCTTCATGATCTTTCAAAAATGACGGAGAGTGGCACAGCAACAACATCAGCCATTTCCCTCAGCACTCATGGGTGGCTCTCATCAGGGCCCATGGATCTGCGGGTGTCCAATTTGCCTAAATGATCTCTAACCCAGTCCTCATCAGCCAAAGAAGAGTCTTCCTTCAGACTTCCTCTCTTATATCCAGGGACTGCGATTCCTGAGTGTTGGTCTTAGCAGTAAAGACTGAGGCAAAGAAGGCATTCAGTAACTCTGCCTTCTCTGTGTTCTCTGTCAGCAGGGTGCCCACCTCATTCAACTGAAGGCCCACATTTTCCCTAGTCTTCCTACTGATGCACTTGAAGAAGACCTTCTTGTTGTCCTTCACAGCTCTTGCTAGATTTAATTCCAAGAAGGCCTTGGCCTTCGTTGTTGCATTCCTACATACTCTGGCAATATTTCTATACTCCTCTCAATTGGGCGCTCCCTTTCTCCCCATACTGTAGATTTTCTTCTTCCATTTGAGGTTTTCCAGAGGCTCCTTGTTCATCCACGCAGGTAGATCTTGCAGCATAGGCAGGATCCATGGATCCATGCCATCCATAGGCATCCATCCTGCCTCCTCTACTTGCTTTTTTCCTCATAGCAATGCACTGATCTTGAGCTTGGAAGAAGTGATGCTTAAGTATTAATCAGCTCTCTTGGGCTCCCCTACCTTCTAGGGTCCTAACCCCTGGGATTCTTTCAAGTAGGTCTTTGAAGAGGTCAAATTTAGCTCTCCTGAAGTCCAGGGCTGCAATCCTACATATTACCCTGCTTCTTCTTCTTATGATCCTGAACTCCACCATTTTATAGTCACTGCAGCCAAGGCTGCCCCCAACCTTAACATCCCTGACCAGAACTTCTTTGTTCATTAGTAGAGCAGGTCAAGCATCACACTTCTCCTTGTTGGCTTCTCCACCACCTGTGTCAGAAAGTTATCATCTATGCACTGCAGGAACTTCCTGGACTATGTATGTTAAACTGTGTCTCTTTTCCAGCTAATATCAGTGTGATTTCAGTCCCCCATTAGCACGAGGTCATGTGATCTTGAGGCTACTTCTAGCCATTTGTAGAAGGCCTCATCAACCTGATCAGGTGGCCTGTAGTAAACATCCGTAACAGTGTCACCCACATTAGCCTACCCCTTAATTCTTCCCCATAAGCTTTCAAGACATCCTTCATCCCCCTCCTAGGTACAGCTTGATACATTCTAGTCGCTCTCTCACATAAAGAGCAACTCTATCACCTCGCCTGTTGACCTGTCTTTCCCAAAAAGTACATAGACATCCATGACAGCATTCCAGTCATGTGAGCCATCCCACCATGTCTCAGTAATTGCAGTGAGATCATGGCCCTGTGACCATACCCAAATCTCTACTTCTTCCTGTTTATTCCCCGTGCTGCATGTGTTGGTGTATAGGCTTTCCAGAGATTGAGTAAGAAGGTTTCCCTGAAGGGATGCAAGAGGCTCTCAATTTGGAAGGCAGCTAACGAGCATTTGTCACTGCTCTGGTTGGCATGGCTTATTCCCCACTTGGGTGGGATGGCATGAGCATTGCCATCTTGGACCCCATCCCCTGAATCTTTCAGTTTAAAACCCTTCTCACCAATTTGGCTAGCCTGCTGCCAGAATTCCCTTGCCTCTTTGAGATAGGTGTATTCCATCCCTCCCTAACAGGTTATAGTCATGAAAGAGTGTCTCATTGTCATAAACCCCAAAACTCTCACGACAGCACCAGCCATGTAGCCAAGAGTTGATATTCATTGTTATCTATTTCTAGCTGCCTCCTTTCCTCTAAGTGGTAAAATGGAGGAGAAGATAACTTGGGCACCAAAGTTTTTCTCTTACATCGCCAGGACTTTATAGTCTTCCTTGATTCTTCCCAGGTTCTGGCTCACAGTGTCATTCATGCCCACATGGAAGAGCAACAGTGGATAGTAGTTGGTGATCTTGACAAGCTGTGGAACTCTGTTGACAATGTCTTAGATCTTAGCTCCTGGAAGGCAGCACACCTCTTGGGACTCTCTGTCAGGTCAGAAGATGGATGCCTCGGTACTCTTTAACAGACACTCACCCACTATGAGCACCCATCATTTCTTTTTATGATATCTACTATATGTTGCTGGTGAAATTTCTCCATGTAATATTTGGTCATGGGTGTCTACAGGTGCTATAGCTTCATATCTGGTTTTGGCAGTGATGTTAGAGGGTGGATGATGAAGCAGAGTCCTGCTTTTTTGGGTCACCAGGGTCCAAGGTGCCTCTTTCTTGGTGGTGTCTGCTACAGGAACATGGTTTTGAAACCAGCTATTGATCTCCATCTTGGTTCCTCTGATGCTGCATAGTCTTATGACTGTTTCATGCAACTCAGCCACCTGGTGTAACAGATCCTCAACCTGTGCCCACCTTTCGCAAGTACTTACCTTTACATCAGGAGAAGGGTCTAAGCACTCACTACAACCTGCTGCCTGCACTGAAGTACCCTTCCTGGCCAGGACCAACTGAGCGGATACATCAGACTTCTCAGGTACTTTCTCTGTAGGAATACTGGTTTTAGCTCTTAGGTGAATGCCTACTATTTACCAAAGGTGGATCCAGAACATGGATCCATGAGTACGCATTCTGTAGAAGAAATGGGAAGCTTTTTCAAAGACCCATGTAGGAAATTTTACTAGACAAATGGGCCTCCATATGGCATCTATGGGCTACATTCTGTGGAATGCTTCTGAAAAGTGGAACAGATAGAGACACTTTTAGTTGGCATTGCTGATAGTCTGAAACCTGGATTAAGACTGCAGTAAATAAGTGTTTAAATAGCGAGCACTGAGTGAAGACAGTTAGGACAACGCTACAGTCCACTTACAACAAGCCTCTCTCCCTTAATCACATTTCACTGAGGGCTCAGCACTACTAGCAATATGCTTTAATACCATGTCTTTCTGGCAAGTATTTTTTTAATGCTCCAATTTTGTAATTATGACAACAGAAATTATTCATCCAATTTAATTTGGTCTCTTTTAAGACACTGGAGATTTGTTATTTGTTTGGTCTCATACTTGTTTAATTTAAAAGTTACAGATAACTGGATATTTCTGTGTTTATGGTCTCTGATAGCTGAGTGATGTCAGCTCTCACATTCTGTAAAATTTTAATAAAGCAATTTAGGACAAAGTTTGTTATTAAGTGTAGGATGGATACTACTATTACTATCAATATTATAGGGATTTTTTTGCCAAAAGCATTAAAAACAAAATTAACAGCCCTGAAAAGAAGACAGAAAAATGACTAACAGTTAGAAGTGGTTGAGAAGAAATGATGTCAAACCCATCCAGCTTCCTTCTCAAATCCTTCCAGGGTAACAGGGCTTGTGGTTAGAGAAGAGGTGATAGTTGTCACATACCTGGACTTTCTTAAGGCTTTTTACACTGTCCTATATGATAGTCTCATAAGCAGGCTTAGGAAACACAATGTGGAAGAATTTAACAAGGAAGGTGCAAGGCTGTTTTGAAAATTGTATTTAGAGTACTATCAGTGAATTGTCAAAATGAAAGAAAGAATGACTGGGATTCTGCAGGGACCTGTCTAGGCTCTAATACAGCTCAACATACTTAATAATGGCCTAGATGATGGAATAGTATGTGTGGTTATCAGATTTGAAGCTGGGATGGACTGCAGGAATGTCAGAAGTCAAGGCTGGAGTTGAAAATGATCTCTACAAAATGGAGAAACTGGCTATGACAAATAAGATTCTCAAGAGGAAGAAATTTCTTTGTAGAAAAAGGAATGTTCAATTGCACGGCATGATCTGGGGGAGTCACAAGCTGAAAGGAAATGAACAGTATTAAGTTGATATGGAAAAGGTGAACATCTCCACCATGTATACTGAGAGTTGTATCTTCTCTGCTCAACACTGGTAAGGTCCTAAAGTTCAGCAAAATTTCAGACATTAGGAAAAATGCTTTTGCTATGTAGATGTTGTGCATTAAAACAGATTAACTACAAAAGTTATGGCAGCCTTTAGGGGGTTTGATAAGTAGGAAGCAGAAGGGGCCTGAGTGTTGGTGGTGTTGCCAAGAGAGTGGGAGGATGGACTTAGTGAGGATCCTGTCAGAAGTGACTTGCTTAAAGCTGTTTTCGGTCTTGCTCTCCTGCCTAGTTCTTGCATCTCTAAGGAAAGCCTGCAAAAATCAATGAGCTGAGTCAGGAGCAAGGCTCATCACACAGTCCATTAATCACAAGCTGGAAGAAACTTATGCCACAATTTTCTCAAATATATGTTCTATCACAGCCTACTGGTCATAGTGCTTCCCAAGACTGGAGTAAATGGGAAATACCATATGCAGACAGTTCGTACACTTCTGACAGTTCTGATTTGTGGCTATAGGACAGCCACAAAAAGCGTCTGATGAAATTCCCTAAAATAAACTCAGCAGTGTTTCAAATGCTTGATGTCAATGCAGTGAAAACATAATTGGAGATTCAAGTATTAAAAAAAATGAATTCATGACGAATTAGGAATGAGTTCTGTAGTAGGTAGGTATCTGATGGGACAGAGATTTTCTCTCTCTAATTATAAATTAAATATTAATATTACCAGAACTTCTACTATCTTTAAATAATATACAGCACCTATATATTACCCTTTGAGATTTCTTTGCTTATTGAAGGTCTGCTCTATTTTACAGTAACTTTTTAATTGCACTGTCAGAACAACAGAAACACAAACAAAAAAAAGGGAAAATGTATTTGCAATTATCCTAAGAAAAAACCCACAAAACCAACAAAACCCACACACATAAAACTAAAAGGTTTTGCTCTCTGATTTCAGCTGTTTACTTCTGAGTTGCCTTTGGTTGCAGAGCTATGTAAGCTAGTGTCCTGGTGATGGTGGTGGTCAATGTTCCCCCACCAACATTCTACCTCAGGTGATATGACAAAAGAAACATCCCCTTGTTTCTCTATCTCAGAATACCTCCCAGTTGTAAGTGTGAACCACCATATCGGTTTGGTTTTGTCCACCCTTGAATTGGTGGCCAGGTGTGGATTTGTTTTTAACTCTCTCTGAGAACGCAAATATCTCCTTGGGTGCAGGCATGGCAGAATCAAGGGTGTTTTCATGAAGTGGTAACTACTAAAAGCAGCAAGAAAAGCAAGAAGTGCACTCGACAAAAGGAAGATGTAGTATAGCAGAGACATATGATGTTCATTAAAGGTGAGAATAATGAGCAGAGTACTCTTAGTCCCATAGTTGAGTATTTTAATAGTTCTAGAAACAGGGGAAAGAGTTGCGACATTATTATTCTTTTTGTTGTTTTGGCAACGGGTGGATTACTTTAGGATTTTAGGATTACTGTGTTCGTTTAAGATAGAAATAAGAGAATATTTCAGTATGCTCTTGACAGCTCTAAGTAGAATCTTGAGAAAAGCATGAAGAAAGCAAACTTGGAGAAGCTCCATGGATGTATTTACTTATCAAGAAGGTTAAGTATATTGATCGAGAATTGATCAAGATCTTTAATTATTATAAACAGTAGTGAACAGTGATTATTATAACACACTAAGGCTTAGTAAAACTTAGAAATCACTTAGAAAGTGATTGCCTCACTTTCTAACACATTGCAGGCGTAGGTTTAAGAGCAGCACATGAAATGTTGTGACTGATATAATAACTAAGAAACTTCAAATACCACAGGAAAGCAAAGCATTTTTTATGGCTTAAAGTTTCCTAGCCTTTTCCTTTGGCTGTGTGCATAAGCAGCATGTCAGAATCTTTTCAGGACAGGGGTAGGTGAAGCCCTGTTGTGAATCCAAAATACAGCACTGTGCCAGCTGCTAGGAAGAAAGTTAACTCCGGCCCAGCTGAAATCAGCACAACATGCTGCCAGTTTTAGGCATTGGCAGCCTCCTGAATGCTCGAAGGAATTCAGCCTCTTCTGCTGGTGTTCAGCACAGGTTCTTTGGCTGCCCTCTGGGAGATGGGGTGAGGGACAGTGACAAGGTTTGCCAGTGCACTGGGAATATCATTAATGCCAGGGCACTGACAGGGAGCTGGAGACGGTGGTCCCAGGTAAATCTGCACCATCAATACAACCCTGTTGCTTCTAGGAGTTCAATAAAATTAGCAGAAGAGAGAATTTCCTGCAGTTCCTCATGACTGAAATTGTTTTAAATATATATATAAAAGAAATATCAGTTTAAAGAATTGGAACTGCTTTCTTCAAAGAGTATGTCTTTACCTTTAATCCCATCTCTTATTAAATATATTTTTATAATAAATGATGAATACCTTGGAATCAAAAGGTTTTATTTTCAGTGCCATCTGATGAGTCTGCTTCTGTCTAGCATATAATGCAGTTAATTTTATATGTGACTAATGAATACCAGTCATTCCCCTGAATAACTGTGACCCAGATATGTGGAAGACTCTCATGTCTTAATTGCTTGACCCTTAAATTAGCACAAGCAGATGGGCCTGAACAGATAGTGGGTCTGACATGAGGTAGAAGAAAAGGCCACTAATGCAGTCAGTATATGTGAAAAACTATTTTCTTGATTGGAATAATTTATTTATCTTTCCAGCCTAATTCTACTCCCCTTTAATATCTTGTGGTTGGTAGATGTGAGGGGTAGTGGGTTAGCTGGTTAACACTTGTAGCCTGGTAAGCTCAGCTGATAAGGCTTTAAGATAACTACCGTCTAGTATTGAGAACATAGAAAAAGATGTCACTTACTTGTAAACCGAAATACAAACTTTAGGATTGACTTTCTGCATAGCTATGGATTAACTGTTAAATGCCTATAAGGGGAGAGAATAGTATTTACTTCTAATTTTGGAGTTACAGTAAATTTTAGGTTGTCCCTGTTTCAAAGATACCTTCTGTATAAGCTGTGTTACCTTCAACCAACCTAGACAAAACCAACAAATGCCAGAATTGTGTGCAAAGTAGTTCAGCATCATGCTGTCATTTGCAGTTTATCTGCCATATGAAGAAGAGGGATTTGATTTAGGATATGGTAGAGGGGAGTTCTATAACAGTTGTGGCTTTGTAGAGACTGTTACTTGATGCTGAATAGCTGTTTGACTGCTTCATATTTGCACCTTTTCCTGACAGTTCCTCCAGGAGTTTTGTCACACAGGATAAAAAGCAGTCTGTTGTTGGCAAAGATAGTCTGACCTCATTACTGGGGCAGACAGGTGTATTCTTTAATCACAGTCTTAAAGCCTCAGGAAACCCTGGACTTTTTCCAAGATCAGTTGGGATTAGCCTAACCCTTTGATGTTACTTTAGACGTCCCATGGAGACACCAGTTGAAGAGAGTGAGTGAATGTTGACTGGCTATAGTCCTGGGTTTTGTAGGTGAGACATCTGTGAGAATGATTTGTGTGGGAGAAATTGGACCAAGAAAACTGTTTCATGCTAATTGCAATTTCCAATTGTAAACCTGGAAGTGACCTGCCATTGACAGACCCTTAAACTAATTAACCAAATAGTCCAGTACCCCATGCTGGGTAATGTTACACAACTATGCATAAACAACTCTTGTGAAGATTTATCCTGACTGCAAACTTCGAACGGGCTCTGCTGAAGTTAAACAGGCTGTTTGAAGTGTCACGATGATCTGCAGCCCTCCTGTCTGATGCACTACATGCTTGACTCTAATTAACAGTAATCAAATAAGGAAAAACCTAATCAGTATTCAACAGCTATTACCCTAAGCTTAGCAGAAAGAAAACATAATTTCAGAAGAGAAATAAACACATGGTATTGTGTGGATCTGTAATAAACCCTTTTAAGTGGCTATGTAAAAACATTTTCCATTTTCTTATTGTAACATGCTGTTAAACTGTGATCTAAGGCCTTAAGGGATAACAGGAGTATTTGCCTCAATTAAGTCTTGTGGGAGTGTAGCTCTGACAGCATTTTTCATCTTTCTTCACGTTGGACATATAAAGTGTCAGTTGTCCTGTACCCTTAACATCCACAGGGAAAATCTTATTTTCTGAACTGTATTTTATAGAAAAGCATCCTCTTCTTTCTTAAAATGCCACTATACAGAGCTCATTCTGGTCCATGAGTACTCATGATTTTGGGAATGGGGAGTTAGGAGGAGAGCTTCCATAGGTTTCAGTATTACCATAACACAATTTGACACATATGCTCAAATTCTCTCCTTTCATGGCATCTTAAGGAACCTTTTAAAACTTTGTGGGGTTGTAGAAATGTGGTCTATTAGATAACATCTATCACTGGATATGAATTTTGAGCCATGAGTCCTTGTATCTTTAATGCTACACTACTTCTTGATGAATGAAGAGTGCCCAGAAAAGGGAGAAGTATATGGTCATCCCAGTTACCTGGAAGCTTCCTATGGTGTGGAAGATAAAGATGCTTTTAGGAAATAATTTTCTTGATTGAATGACCAGAACTGATGAGTTTCCTGACCTGCCTGTGCATCCAAAGGAGATGGCCTTTTGACTGTCATTTACTTGTTCATCCCTTGCACGTAGTTCTGTACTTTTTTTACTGTATCAGAACAGCTGTTTTGCACAAAGTCCTTTGAACCCACTCTGAAAAAGACATTGTATGTGCTTATCTCAAGTTCACTTTCCCCTTTCTCTATGTTCCCAAGGACAGAAATGGATGCTCTGTGACTGAAGGCCTTTATTTCCTCTTAAGTACCACGAGTTTGTGCATAACTGTAAGCAATTTCTCTTGTGACTGTGCAATTTCCCTTGGTGATGTTTAAAGGAACATTTTTTAATTCTATTTTTAAACTCTTAGAAATAGCTCTCCAGAGCTTTCACTGCTGAATACTAATAACATTTTATATTAGCATAAAAGGATGGTTTTATCAAAGATCACAGTTTTAAGGGAAAATGGTAGTATTTGTATATCTAGAGGCAAGAGGAAGCTGTTCATAGGTTTATGGAGGTCTTTGTCCTTTCCTTCAGCTTCCATAGTTTTGTTTATGCTAAATTAAATTAAATGTGCTAAAGGAGCTGTGGCGAGTGTTTGCTAATATGTATGCCAGCCTTATCAGAGAGTGTTACAGAAAGCAGTTTTTTCCCAGATGCCTGTAATTTTAACACCTGCTCATCCAAAAAGTTAGATTACTTTCTCCTAGGGCTATTTATAACTAAAGCTGTTGTTGGTGACTTTGGTATTTTTACACTAGCCCATATGGCTGCAAGAAAATGCAGAGAGATGTACATAATGGAACAGAGGGCAAACAATTGTCTGGAAAACCCAGACTGCTGTTCAATATGTCTGGAAATAGTGTAGCAGCAGGCAGAGTTCAATTAAATCATCTTGGTTTTGTGTAGGAAAAGGATTTGCAACCACTGACTTGCCCCTCAAAATCAGCTTTCTTGTTTACCTCAAGCACAGAGCTCATTGAAAACAACCTAAGCTGATTCTGGTAGAGTAATATGTATCCTTCATCGTTAAAAGCTAAGTATTCTTGTCATACAGGGACACTGAAAGCTGTGCCTGCTGTGACCTTATTCTGAACCGTGTTGCACAAGTGCTGAGAGTCTCCAGCTAAACCCCAGTAGGTCTGAGTAGGGAGAAAATGCATCTCCTGTTGTTCAGTCCAGCCATTGTTTTCAGGAAATGCTAACATGTCAGATCAGAGCACAAAATGTCTACATTTTTTCCATTATGATTTAAAGCTTTCTTTTAGAAACATGTTCTGTACAGGGAGCTGCAGAAGTCAGAGTAATGAATTGAAGCTGCTTATGCTTGAAACATTTGGAGAATTATGTTTATTTCACAGATACTGGATGTTGCCAAACACTGGATATTTCCAGGAGTCTGTAGGACCCAAACACATTCAGTTTTGCTCCTTTTCTTTCACACCACTCCGTATTTTAAGGGTCTGGAGATGAATGAAAGTTAGACCATGGATGTAGCAGTATTTTTTGCTTTTCTTCATTTCTCCTTCTGCAACAGAGGTGCCTGATGCTAAGGCATCCCTGTTTCCAGTCCACAAGACTTCACTGTGATCTAAAATGGATCTGATCTGTGATGCTGTTACAAGGAGGAGTTAAGAGGCTCTTGTGTCTGCCATCCACCCATCATGAGTGGAGCTACTGCCTAGTAGCTAACAGATGATTAGTGTCACTTCATCTGCTGAGCTCATATCCTGGTTGAAGTAGATGGTATTTGAAGTTAACAGTACCCAGCTATGAAATATGTTGGCACAGCAGTGGACAGACTGCAGGTATTGCTGCATTAGCCATCTTAGGGAGGGAATGGAGCAAGCAGCTGGATACAGTGACTTCTGGTACCACCATCGACATGCTGTCAAAAGTCATGAGCCAGCACACTGTGCTTCTGATCTGTGAATCCTGTGACTTGGACAAAAAGTGTTCAGTTTCTGTTACATCTCATCACAAATTGTTATGAAGCAGCATGAGATGCTAGGCTGGAGAGAGCTCAGGATTGAGTAATACTGTATTATATCCTTTTTTTTTCTATCTGTTTTTATCTTCTTTTTTTCCCATTATGCTACAGTTATGCACTTCCTCAGTGATGAGCTACCCAACTAATGTTCATGCAGACCTTTCAAATTTGAAAAGTTGAAATGGGTATGCAAACATCATATATTACTGTTGTATCAATTAATGACTGAAATTTTTAATTTTAGTGAAACTGTAATTTTAATTTTTACGAATGAGGTTTTAGGTGCCTTGTTCTGGAAAGCACTTAAATAGTATTACATCAGCAGATGCTATGGTGCAATATTAGCCCTCTGATAATATTTTAATGAATTAAAGTAAAGCCAAGACTTGTTTATTCTCTAATACCTTAGCTTCCCTTACTTTTTCTGTTAAGTATTCAATTCCATGGTTTCTCAAATTCATAGATCTGTATGAGAAAAAAACTTATCACCAACACCTTTTAATATTAAAAATAAACAAGTTTAAGTGTGTTCCTTAGAAGTACCCTTTATTTCCTTTATTTTCTTTATAGCCTAGTACTTTTGGTACACTAGAAAACATGTAATTGGTCTTTGAGAACTGGGAAAAAAAAGAAATGTTTCTCTCTCCAGTGGAGGATTAATATGGTTTTTATTTTTCACTCTTAATTTTATATGTCTCTCCTGCTTTTCGTCACTAGTAATTGCATATGCATTGCTCATTATTACTGTATGCTATGGTCAGTGATAATATTAATTGCTTCCCTCATTGATATTTTAACATGACACCATTCAGGTTATAGCTGCCACTATAATTTAATTTTCTTACAGATTTTAACTGTCTAAATTCTCTGTTCTTAGATAAATCTGATCACGCTCCTGTAATTTCAGGATCACAGTTTCCCTAGTATTTATCCTCTGGTAATGCAGAGAGAGAAAGAGGCATTTTGGGGAGGGTAAGTCAACCTTTCTGAAATTTTGAACAATTTCCTGGCAATACCTCTCTTCACTGTGTAACTAAGCTGAAACATCTGCATCTGAGAACCTCAGGTGCTTAAAGCTGGTCTAGTCCAGGCATCTGTGCCACTTCCTCCATCAGCTTTTGCAGGAGTGCTTCCTGTGGTACCTCGTACTTCTGGCTTTGCTGTTGTCAGCAGGCAGTGATTCTTAGTGGGTGTTTTATACAGCTCCGAGTCACTGACTTTTCATTAATGTGGTTTGGTCAGAGACTTTTTTTTAGCAGTTGCAGTATTCTGGAGCAGGCTTCCATATTTTGATTCTGATAAAGACCAGGCTAAAATAAATCTGCTGTGCAGCTCGCTTCTTCCCCAAACGATTCTGCACAGGTGTTGCTTTTCTGGGAGAGGGATGGTGAAGGGTCCCTGGCCAATTGCTACAGAAAACAACATGTTCCAGTGAGATAGGGTTATTGTTTATACAGTAAGCTTAAACTTCTTCCATTTTTCTTTCTTCTGCATTTTTTTTTATTCTGGAGAGACTGCCTCTGATAATAAGGATGTTGTTTCAGTCTCTTTTTTCTGCTAAGACTTGCCACAAGGGTAACAATGCTGTGTATGATGGACTGTCTCCTGTTCTACAGAGGATGAGTAAACTTACCGCTCTTTCCTATAAGCCATTGAAGTATTCTAAAATGAAACTAAAATATTTAATTGAACAGGTATGAGCCAGTTCTTTTGCCTTGGTCTTAAACACATTTCAGAATTCCAGTTTGGAAGTTAGATTTAGTTTTGATGAAATAACTTGAGATTTCTCTTAATAATGCTTTTATTTAATCTGATGTAAACACATTTTAACTGGATGTATTCTATAAATGCTAGTAAAGCCACATTTAGTTTTAAAAAAAAGTTTAGATTCCGTGGTTATTTTACTGATTTTAGTTCTCATTCAAGCTCCTTTATCCACAGTACCATCTGATCTCTTAAGAAATTGACAGGGAAGTTTTTGGTGGAGGATAAATTTCTACCTTCAACATCATAGGGGAGATTAATTTGTTTTTGTTAGCAGCACTCTTTAGCACTTTTGAAAGATGTCAAAATGTCTGCACTTCAGAATGAAGTCTGTATTTTATCAGTTTATCAGATAGTATACATGCAATAGTGCTTTCAGATTTTTGAAATGTCGCTGTATTTTTATTGTAAGTTACCATGGGAATCGACAGACTTGATCTCCAGGGTTAGATACTGAGGTATTAAGTGGGAGAAGGAAAGTCTTAATGAGATTGTGATCTTAAAATGGGAGTAATTCCAGGGTAAACTGAGAAGATTCCAAGTAATTCAGTCTGAACCGAGACTCTTTTGAACTGTGATTATTTTAACACTGAGCTAAATATTTTCTTCACTTATTTTAAGGCAACAGTGTGGTAGTGTGCCTGCATATATTACTCTTTCATGAAAGTTGCAGAACAAAGAGCATCAAGCATGTAGACACATAGGTACACTTGGGTCATCTAAGAACCCTCAAATGATTTGGTAGTTGGGTGTTGTTGTGTCAGATTTCCAACCTGAGTTATGGAATAGTTTGGCTATGGTTATTCAAATGCCATGTGAATGTCCTCAGCCATCATGTTTCCAGAACCACAATAACAGGACTGAACAATTGGATGAAGAAGTGGGCCAGCCACTTTGTGATGTACTTCCCTTGTTCTATTTTGCTAACTTGACTGCTGACTATTGAAATTACAGCTTTTACTAGAGAACTATTTATTTTTTGCAGTAAATATCTGTTGTTAAACAGCTCTTTTATCTACAGTTTAGCTCTCCTTTCAATAAATTCCTTAAAAAGAAAAATCTATGCAGTATACATTTTAGTTCTACATGAAAGATTTTAGCATTACAACAGCAAAGGAGACTTACCCACTTTGTCTCCAACAATTTTTTTGTTTAAAAAGGATGTTTGGATATTATCTAAGGCCTTGATCAGTCACTTGGATGCTGTGAGATTCAGATAGAACTGGTTTAAATAAATTAGTACTCTTCAGATTAATTTAGAAAACCTAATTATTTTCTGGGCTTGTGGCATATTGTGTCCCAAAGATCCTGCTTCTGAGAAGACAACTGTTAAGGGAAGCAATGTAAAATGAAGATGTAATTTGATTATTTTTTCACCAGAGTGGCCTGCCTTTAAAAAACCTCTAGCAAGGACAGTGCTATGAGCTGACAAAGTTATTTATCTTCTCTTAAACCATGTACTAAGGATCAAGAGGAAAAAAAAGGGGGGAAGAAGGGGAGGAATTCTTAAAGTGGAAGAGGGATTCAAAATAGGAATGCCATTTTCTCCATAGGAGATGAACCCTCACAGAAGAGGGTTGATGGCATTCTTGCATTTAAGCCTGTAGTGAATGGTTGTTCAGCAGAATCTAACACACTTGTAATGTGTACTGCTAAGGGCCCTCTGAGCTGTAAGTTTCTGAAAACATTGAAACCAAAAATTCTTAAACAAAAAAAATACTGTATGTCAATAGCAGTTTAAGCTACCTTTTTTATAGCAGTTCTGAATGCAAAACCCTTGTAGGATTATTTTTGTGACAGTAGTCACGGGTACACCGCTAAAAGACTTAAGTTTATGCAACACCAGGTTCATATTTCCCAGAGTATGAGTGGTTTCCATTCCAGCAGACCTACAGGTCAGAGAAAAGAGGTGAAATGTCCACCTTTTGTGCTAGATAAGTCTCCTGTATGCTGGGAAAATGGGGTTCTGTCAGGGAACAATATATCCATGAGCTTTTCACTGGCACTCAATGAGAATTTGAGAGAGGAGGACTCCAACAGTAAATTTGCCGTATGTTAAGTCTTACATAACTAACTGTGGGTAATATTTAGGCATATGACAAAGCTTTTGGACTTGTAAATAGTTCCAAGATTTTTGTGGCTTCTGTGGAGCATGTGAACCAATTTCAGAATCGCTAGGTTCTGGACCAAGTGATTATTCTACAAAAATAATGCTGATAAATTGAGTATAGCTAAGCTGACCTAACACTTACAGCAATGGAATCCTATTTCCTTTCTTAAACTCTGTTTGTTTGAGACTTTACATTTTCTGCTTAAGTTTATCAAGTTTGATGTAGTTTTGTTGAGCTCAAGTTGCTTTCTGCAGCAGGGCTTTCAACCTTCTATCTTTCTATCAGGGGTTTATCAAAACTTAAAGCCATTAATTCTGTTCAGGCAATAAGATGTCTAAGTGGTAACAGTACTTACTGGTTGATTTTCTAAGCACAGCAAGACAAAACGCTACTGGAAGAAACCATAGTCCCTAAAATATTCTTTTCATCTGGACATAGGGAATGCGATGCATCACATTTGTGTTTACCTAGTTCTGTCTTTGTCCTGGGCTGATAACTCTTCTTCTACACTTGTAGTAGCTGATTTTCCAGCCTTTGGGATTTTTGCTTAGAGGTAGGTCACCACTTGAGAGCCAGGAGGCTGGATTTTGTTAGGTAAAATTGAATTAAATGGGCAGGCAATTCACTTCTTTTTATGGCTTTGCAGCTGCTGTGGGTTCACCCTCCTCAGGCTGTTGTGTGCAACAGGTGGCCACGCACAGCCAAGCAGTTTGGGAGGGCTGTGTTATTCTGATCCTGCTGTGATACTGCATGCAACAAGAACCCAGGAGCATCCTACAGGCCTAATGAGCCTTAGGTTTGCTCTCAAGGAGTATCTACATATCGTTTTCTGAGCTTTTATTGTAAACAAGGGACTCTGAAACAACTTTTCACATCTATCTATGGTTGTTTGGGGTGTTTTTGTTTTCCTGAGTAGGGGAAGAATATTCATGGGATGACAGGCCTGGGATGTCTGCAGTCCAGCATATCTTTTCCCACTTTGTAAAGCATATGACTGGTTTCCTGTTGTGTTCGCAATATTAAATTTTCTCTACCTAAGATGCAGCGCCACTGTGCCATCAGACTGTCTGTCATACATCCTACTTCTAACTGCTACATGTAAGTTCCTGTATGCATTATGCATCTTTTTTGTTTGTTTGTTTCAAGTTCTTTAGCAACTTTATTTTAAAATAAAGAAAAGTTTCCCTAGCATCTGCTACACTGAATCTTTGTTCCTCTGTCAGCCGTAGGTCCTGGAACTAATACCCTGTGTTGATTAGAGACTTAAAGACTTTCTGATTTTTTTTTTTTTTTTTAATCTGCCTCATAAAACATATGATTGATTACAAGAGATTGTGACACACAGAAATAGCTGGAAAAAATGTAAGTGCTGGAACCAAATCTAAAACCCAATGTGGAATGCTGAGAGTCAGCAGGATTTTCCAGATTTGCAAACTGTAGGATTACCAGAAGGAAAAAAAATCTAACGTCTGTATGAGAGCAATTTCAGAGGTGTTACAGACTGTACAAACAGTTTTCTGAGCTAATTTAAAGGAACTGAGAGTACATAGAAGGAGATATGCACCAGATGACTGGTGCCACATTGCTATTAGTTGTTCTACTGCCATTTGAAGAATCACTTCACTCCTTGAATACTATGATGGTTAACTACTGCACAACAGCTGTCAAATACATCTTGGTGAAAAAGCACATATTCTCCAATATTATCAGATCCCCTCTTGCTTTTTGTACAGGAAATGCACTAATTTTTAAATGATGGTTTAGGCTTTTAGTAACTGTGGCACGCACTTATAAAGATGCCACATATAGTTGCCAAGATGCCACTTTTCATTCTGTTCCTTAGCTCTGTTAAACTCATGCTAGGATAGCACAGTGTGTATATGCAGCTAATATGATTACAAAAGGGGCACAATTTTTAATCAGCTTTTGTATTAGTTCTCCCTAAAAGAAATTATATGCTCAGATTGCAATCCTGAATCCCTGTGAACACAATGACATGACTTACAAATGCTAACATGTAGAAATTATTTATGCAACAGTATGTATTTATGTAATGGTCTGATTTTAATAAAGTAGGATAGAATTCCAACATTTTAAAAATAAATGGATAGCAGAGACTGAAAAATATCAGGGAAACTTGATGTGGGTAGTGTTTGCATAACAATATACTACACCTCCAATAAATCATTCTTCTGTTTATTTAAAAAATCTTGATAGTAAATTTCAGTACTTTCTGCAATTGATATATATGAGAATTCATTCTATCTACATGTTTATTACCATAGCAAAAAGGTCATCTTCCACGATGGACAAGGTGTGTCTAGTTTCCAGTAGAAGAGCTACTGTACTCACAGTGATCTAAGGACAATGACATAGGCAGGCTGTGAAGGTAGAGTTGATCTCTTTTAAATATGTGACAAATATAAACTCTTTTGGAAACAACATACAAGCTATCAGGTGTACAAGCCACTCATCAAATCAGAAATCATAGGAGCAAACTTCAAATACACACTGGGAACAATCTTTATGACTTCAATAGGTGGGCAGTGAGTTTGACTGAAAGAGTAGTATTTTATATCCGTAGAGTACAAAGTTGTTGGCAAAGGAGATAAAGTGGCTATCTATATGGGAAGGACAGAGCTGTAATCTTAAATGCCCATTAGAGTTATGATTCAGCACTCAGGAACAAAAGATCAGAAAAAGGATTGTTTTGTGTTCCCTCAATGGCAAGTGGGCATTTTTGTCTGTATGATTTTATTCTGGTTTGAAATGGTTGTTCAGATTAATCTGTGTAGATACTGGAACCGTACCTGGAACAGTGGATAAAGTGTTATGTTCCCAGAAACGCAAAGGTAAGATGGTGACTCTGTTCTAGGGAGATTTTACTGTGTCAGTAGCAGAGATATGATAAGTTTTACACTTGCTCAGTTTTACTGTAGATTCACTGAATATATTTGGAGTTTTCTCAGGGTAGACTTCATCTCCTTATGTAGTATGGATAAGGAGGCGTCTGGAAACTGGAAGAGCTGCTTCTAGGAGGACTTATTTCAAGAAAGCATATGTTGCAATTAGTTGGTGATTTTTCTGTATGTGCACTAGCTCTCAGTTACATGGTGCAAACATGGATGGGACCAGAGGCTTTTACGGAAGTTCTTGCAGTATTTAGGTGTTTTTTTAAAAATCCGACTCAACTTCTTAAATGGGCACCCTACTGTGTAAACATCATCTTGGTTGTCAAGGGACTATATTCTTCTCAGAGCAAAATGAAGCCTGAGAACTTAATAACGTAAAAGAGCTTTTGAGGGGATGTTTCAAACGGTTACTGTTTTTTATGGGAATAGATATGCTTACCTTTGGAGGTTTTATTATTTTAGTGTATATTGTTGCTTCTAAGCAACCATTTTGGTTACTGATCATGCTAAATGAGAAATTGATAGTGATAAGGGAATACTCTAAATTTATTCAGTCAGAAGATGAGTTTCCAAATTTGTGGGAGAAATCAGTGTTAGAAGACAGGTTTCTTGTGAAGATAATCAGAATGTCATCTGAGTGTCTTAGGTTTACTACCATAAAGATGCAAAACTTGTTCTCCAAATCAGGCGATGAAAAGATTGCTATATTTTGGGTCTTTCTTGGTTCTCATTGCTGTGTCTTACCATATCCACTTCCATTTTCTTCATAGCATGTGCCAGAGAAAAGAGAGATTGGAACAGTCGTCTCTAGGGTATAGGATGTCGTAATTCTATGATCAATGAATTTACTTTTGTTTTTAAAAAATGTCTGTGTATCAGTTTGCATTCAGATTGTGACTGACAGTGATGTTGGATGACAGTTAGAGGTTAGCAAATATTATGAGCTGTTATTAGTTTCTCTTACTTTTAAAATCTTGTGCCAATGGCAGAACTTTCTGACAAAAGAGTGAGTACTTAACATGATCATAGCATTTAGTATAATAGCTCAAAAGTGTGCATCAGCTTATTCATATTCAGCTGAAAAAGCTCACATAATATGTAGCTCAAAAATATCTCAAAAATGTGTTTGAAAATCTCCAAATTACTTTTTTTCCCCACCTGTCTTAAAATATAGATTATATATCCATTAAAGGTAGTCATACAATGAAGAATACTTACTGGAACAAGCAGGCAATCAGAACATAACACTCAGTTCCATTCATCTTCCATTATGAGCTGCAAGAAAAATAAATGCAAATAGGGAAGAGAATGTATGTGGGCAGAGATAAAGCCAAGTATAATCACACTTAACGCCAAAAAAGCTTTGTTTGACTTATTCATAAAATGCCACTTGTGAAAAACAGTCTCTGCTTGGGTTTCTGGCTCCTCTGACATTTGATTAAAGCTGGAATTAAGCAGCACTCATTAGAACTTCAGGAGAATGAATTATACTTAATAAATGTATAGCATGTGTACCTGATATGAATGCCAGCACTGTACACCATATTATTAACATCCAATTATGTTGATGAATAGCAACTTAAACTATAATTTCTTAGAGCTATAAATTTTTAGTTTTAATATGCTGCCATTTGTATGTTTACTGTGGCTGCAAACCAAGGTAGTAACATGATGACAGCAGCTTAGTACCAAATCTCTGACACATCACAAAGGCAGCAGTGACTCTGGGATTCAGCAAGAAGAGGAGAAATGGTGAAAGGAAAAGGGAAACAAAAAAGCATCAAGGCAACTTGTTTTAGAGATTTTCTGTGGATTAAGTGCTCCAATTAAAGCTGTTTGTGGTGTGGCGAGCACTCAGGATGGATAAAATCTGGCAAAACTGTTGTACAGCTGGAAATACTTGGCATTGAGATGTTTTTTGTGTTTGTAAGGGAGCATTGATTTACGTTTCATCTTTATAATACATTTTTATTCAAGGTTTCAAATTAAAATCAGGAGGAAAATAAGATTATATTGGCTTTGGTTCACTTCTGTCATTTCCTGAGTGCTCATCTCTATCTTCAATGACAGAACAAATTCTCACAAAATATCAAGTGCCTGTATCAACACATTCACAATATTTTCAGGTTTCTGTAGGATCATCACATTTTCATCAGTAGCATCCCATACCTATTTAGCAAACTTTTACAGGCCTATTGAGAAGAGGATGGGGTGTTCCAACTGAAGCTGTCACTGTGGACTTTACATCTGTGGGGAAAAACATCCAGGGTGCTCGAGTATGGGCTTAATTCTGTGAGTAGGTGTCATTGTCTAAGGTAAATGGTGGCCCTGGAGGAGGAGAGTTAGAGAGGCTGGCTGGTTTTTTTCATATTCCTTCCCTTTGTAAATGTGGGTGGAACTTAATCAGCTGAGAAGTGGATGGCATATTACAGGAAAAAGTAGCTGGCTGCTCCCAGGATGAGGGGACTTACTGCTTGTATTTTTTTGGGATGCATTATCAGTAGCTTCAGCAAATGGGAGTCTTTGACAGAGCTTCTGTTGGAAATTAAATCTGGACTATAGAGTCATGATGACGAATAGCATCCCTGGTTCACAAATTTCATTTAAGTCCTGAGATTTTTTTTTAAATTGAACAGAAAATATTTCCTGGTTTTGTGAATAAATGTATGCTTACTGAAATGATGTGTTTCAGCTAAACTACTCAGCAGTAAATGTTGTCCTGTCCTATGTGTGGTGCTTAGTGGAAGCTAATAGGATGTGTATTGGCTGAAATGTAATTTGGCTGCAGATCACATTTCCCTATATAGTCGTAACCAAGACTTCACTGGTAGGAAATCTAACAGCAGGTGAGAGGGAGAGGTGTTGTCCCCTAATACTCTGTAAATCAATGCTACCATTTGCTTTAATAGAGGAATCACAATTAAGCCTAGTAACTTCTTGATTCATGGATGAAAATAAACATCTGTGGAAAGTTTTTTTTAGGACTCACTATAGAAAGGGAGTATTTCCAAGGAGTTCAAACAATTTTTATTTTTCTAGGATTTTTTTTTCATAACAAAAGGTAAATTATTTTAATGTAGGTTACTAATATTAAGCACAAAAATACTCTTTATTTCCTTTAATCATGTTCCATAAAGCCTTCTGAACAATGCAGAGAAAATGAGACCATTTTTGAGTTGCAACTTAGTCCCATTTGATGATTGTTCAGTTATAGAGGTAGAATGTCTCACAGGATACTTTAGAATTGAGAGCATACGAGCTAATAACATTCTTCTTGCTAAACTGGGAAGAACAGCCCTCTGTCTTAACACTAACTCCTTGCTTACTGTCTGAAAATTAAATACAGTCTACTTCATGCTGCCCTTCCAGGCTTTTGTATAATCTCCATGGGTTTCTCCTTTAGAGATTTGTGCCCAAACGGTATTATAATGTGTCTTGGCTTTGTACTCTAAAGTAAACCGTTACGGTACTTGCATTCAGCAATATATTGAGGAGGAAGGTAAGTTTTACTATTTTTTGAGCAATAAATGTGAAACACAGGACAATGCTATAATCAGGCTTCAGATTAGATCAGTATAAGTGATTCTGGGTCCTGATGGATTTTATGATATCCTATTGAGTTTCAACAGTTGCCTGAGTCAACTTTTGAGATAAGCACTGCCAGTGACTCACTGCCAGTTTTTATTATGAATCTGAGTATTGGCTATATTTGCACTTAGTCTCATCTAAGTGCCTCAGGGTTTCAGGTCTCAATAAGGTTCTAGATCTGATGGGTGCTGACACATCTTAGAGAGACCAGACTTAAAGGTATGAGTAAAAGAAATCAGGCAGCTAAACAGGAAATAAATAATGTCTTTTTATTTTTTAATTTTCCTGAAGGGCAATTTTTGGAGTCCACTTGCTGTCATTATGAAGGTTTTTAGTAACTCCAAAGTAATTCTCAGTTTTAACTGCTCATTTCTTTCTGATTACAGATCACAATCACATAAAAGTGGAGCACTTTAACAGCTATTATCAATCACTGTTGGCAACTCTCTTCAAAAATGTTAGAATAAAGCATCAGACAGAGCTGTGTGAGTTTAAATGACACAGTTGCTGAAACAATTGTCAGTCTTTAAACAAGTTGATGAGGACAGTGTGAGTCCTTGTGTGTGATACTCTAGCAGGTCTTGCAGATATTTTGGACTTTCTCTGCTAGAGAGAAACCACCAACAATAACTGTAACTATAAAGTGTGTGCTTGTCCATGGCATTTGAAAACTCAGTGGAAGTTCTTGACATTGTTATTCTTTTGAAGATAACTGTCTTTTCTCAGCTGCCCATAATGACATGGTGATTTGGGGTTTAGGGGAGAGATGAGAGGTATTGCTCTAGAATACTCTAGAATGCTCTAGGATTTTTATTTATTTACTTATTTACTGCTGCTGGAGGCTGAAATCCTCCCCTTTAGCTTGAAAACTAAAGTATGGTACATGTGTCCTTCCTTGTAATTTTTAGTAACTTCCTCCAAGTTTTTACTCTGTGCAAAGAAGAAATGCAAAGCTCATTGTTATAAGCAAGAGTTTGTTCTTCATAGCTGCTTGCTTTCTCTGTGTGAACTGGTGTTTTCTCTCCTTATCCGGCACAATGGCTTGGGGTGCCCTTGGAGTTGGAACTATATGTATTCTTTCAGATGTGCAACTAGCAAAAGCCACTTTTAATTTAGTACCCAACCTAGTGGAGCAGGCAGGCAGCCCCCAGCTGACTACAAATGAAGCATAGAGATGTAAGAAAGGGGAGATAAAAAGGAGATACTGTAGCAGGGCAACCAAGAAACAAAGATGTGATGGTGACCAGTCTATTAAAAGATTTAAAGTGAGGAAGAAAGAATTAGAGAAAGGTCATCTTGGGTTTCAAAGTTCTTGCAAATTAAGACCTTCCTGGAGAACTGCTTTCTTTTTGCAGTTTGACAGTGTTTTCTGAAATCTGTATTTGAAAATACTTCCCCAGAAGGCAAGGCATCGAGCATGGTCTTCACTAGTCAGACATTCTTCCCAATTTCCCTCCCAGGGGGGAGATCTTAAGAGTTAAATGGCAGATTTAGTTTCTTATTTTGAGGCTTTATGCTTTGTCTGGAACTGAGAAGACCTTTGTAATAAATTCAAAGGACAAATAAGCTCTCTACAAAGACATAGCAAAGGGTATAATTATATTCCCATCATTGTACAAGGGAGGCATTTATGAACACTTTGTGGTTTAAGTGAGTTGCTGTGCTTGTCCCTTTTAAGAGCAGTTACTTCATAGTACAGCTTTAAGTGGTTCCTGTTTCTGTGAACAGTCGCAACAAATGTCACAGTCTTAGTCTGAGAGGTCTATGACCTTCAGTACTGTCAAATCAACAAAACATTTATGGTTATCAGCATGATTCTCCAATTAGCCTTTAATTAAACACAGCATTACTCTTCACTTAGTGTCTGAGGCAACACTGAGGTCTGTTTCTGACTTCAAAATCCACCTGTTGTCCTTTGAGACTGCTCATCCTATCTCAGACTCTTCTCTGGCAGCCAGTGTTTTCAGTGTGCCATTAAGCTATGAGTTTCTCCTGTCTAGATTCTCCTACTAACTAATCCATTAACTTCCTTTGCTGAATATTTATCACAGTTAACAGAATGAAACAAAAACTGAAAGCTCTTGGCTAAAGCTTGTCTGCTATTTTTTATTCTAGTTTTTTTTTGCATCTCCATCTAACTGTATTTGAAATACAGCTGACCTTTTCTTATAACCTTAAATTATAGAAATATACATCTTTACTGGTAGGAGTATGTTATATCTAAACATCTTCTCTGATACCTGAACAATAGCATGTTCTTAAACTGCCAGCGATGGCTCCTGAATTGATAGAAAGATAGTTGTCCTGATTTCACACTGTACTACTTGGACCGAGTACAAGATCTTAAGCTGCAATGTGTTAAAACACAGAACAACAAAGCTGTGCATGTCAGGCCTACTAGCTGTCATGGTGTGGGCAGCAGCGAACTACTCAGTGGTTAAAAGATTGGTAAGGAACAGCAATCAAAGTGAAACATGCTTCTCATAATAAATATAGCAAAAAAAAAAACTCCAAGCAAAGGAAATGTATTTTTGTTCATAAGGGTCTTAACTTTAGTTTAAGAGAAACAACATGAGCAAAGTGCTGTGGCAACTTCTCTGTCACTGGCTGTTTTGATCCTGAAAGTGGCATAGCTATTTAGAGAACAAATGTTGAGGAAAAGCAACTGCACACTCTTAGGCAAAGGGGCTGAGTTAAGTTGTTAGGGTTTAGTTTTTATTTCTCCTTGGGACAAATGGCATCAGGGTATGGTGTAGGGCAGGCCAACTTAATACTGTGCTCAAAGACAGTGAAAAACTGGTTGAAGCTGGTGGCCTAAATAGTTTCTTACAACAATATGTTACCGTAAAGCTTTTGATTTGTCTGTTCTCATGAGAAAGATGACACACAGGAGTTTTTGGTGTAAATGCATTTTTTAGGGACTACTTTGTAATTTGGATCTGGATTCAACCTGTATTACTTAAATAGCTTAACACATAGTAGCAGCTTTTGCAAAGATCTTCAAGAGCTTTTGTCTCAGTGCTTACTCGAAGATTTTACACACTTAAAATTTTGTCAGCATTTCTAGTGTGGGTTTTCCTCACTCTCCCAATATATTGGATTAGATTAACAAAAGATATTGGTGCTCTATGTACATTTTGCCTCTTTCAAGGCTGTGACAGGTCTGACAAGGTTATTGCTCACTCTGAGGAAAGAATTGTACTTCACCACTGAGTGGATCAAGCCATTGTCCACTCTACAAATTTTCAGTTCAAACTACTGTACTTTTTAATGGGTATTTTCTATGACTGAAAAAAACCCCTTAGTATAAACTTACCCAGTTGCCTGCATGTTTTTGTAAAAGTTTTTGAAGGGAGCTAGCA
This sequence comes from Eurystomus gularis, assembly GCA_013400335.1. NCBI lineage: Eukaryota > Metazoa > Chordata > Aves > Coraciiformes > Coraciidae > Eurystomus > Eurystomus gularis. Next base: position 25,087 of record VZZY01022453.1, read on the forward strand.
CTACCTGATAGAGAACCAAAGTGCTGCAAATTCCAACTTTCTTGCAGGTACAACCATGATTAAAATAAAATGCTGTGACATTTTATTCAGCTCTTCAAAACAGGAGACAAAGAAATAAACTGAAGAGCCATGATTTAAGAGAGAGAGTGGCCAAGCAGTAAGTGCATTGAATACTTTCCTGTGGCTGTTAAAGGGGTCTCGTGATTTGGGGTTTGGTTTTCCTTTGTTTTAAAAATCCCTTTCCCTTGAAGTCAGTATCCACAGCAGATGCCAAATTACCTAATTTGAAACCAATGTGTGCTACTTGAGGAAGACAGCTCCCAGCAGCCGCAGGTGTAGCTCATCTTTTTAGTTTCCAGATTCAATGAGCTGTAATAGTTGGGATGTAGAAAGCAGCTTTCCAGCCTGCATTCAAACTGTAGTCTTTCTGCTGGGACTGACACTTGAGAAATGTTACATGCTCTAAGAAGTGAGCTGAGGCCACCAGTTCTTCACATATGCCACTAAGCTGCTGCCAGAAGTTAATGACGTCTAGTCACCACTGATCTGAGCTTGTTTTATAATGAGCAACTAGTGACAAGCTACCTATCTCATTAATCCTAGAGTTATAAAAAACCTTTTTTAGTTCTCTGATAATTATTCCACGCCTTCAGCAGTAGTATTTTACTGCTTCCAGAAGTCTAAAGGATGTTTGGTAAGCAGACTCCTGTTCAGCATGTGTTGTTTTTTTAATGTTATACTGTACAACATAGCTACGAGTGAGGAAATATTCTTTGGTCAGTGATTTGGATGGGTGTTACATATCTTTTCAGTTCTTATTTTTAGAAAGAAAGCTACAATGATTTTCAATTAAAATAACAAAGGGTTGGTACATGGCAGTAGTTCCCAACCTTCAAGTGTAATCTTGGAAAGTATATCTTTGAGGAAGTCCAACGTTTCCCTACCTGATCACTTGAATGCAAGAACAGCATGACTTCAACTCATCTTAGCTTGCCCACTGCAAAATGGTAGATGCATCTGTTTAGTAGTCCAGTCTTCTGACAATGAACAGGGGGACTCCTGTCATCATACAGGATAGAGAAGGGTGTAGTTGCAGGTCACAGGCATACTTCAAAAGGCATCAGACTTGCAAACCTGCAAGTCATAGACACAGAAGTATGTAATAGGATACAGAAACTTAGCCATAGTGAAGCCCAAATCCAAATTACTTCTTGCAAGGACTGGAGCTAGTTTCAGCTAATTTCCAGCTGTGTTTCTAGAGCCACAGTTGGCAGTTGGACATGGGTGAGGGCACTTTTGCATCAGTTGGGCCAGGGCTTTCATACATACTCCTACTCTTATATAGAATCTAGCATGAGTCTGGCCTTGAATAAAAGAATGATTAGCAGGAACACTTCAGAGCAAAAATTTTAGCATCTATGTAAACCTGTGGTGTCATTTATCAGCAAATGCTTGCAAGCTTTCCTTCGTGAAGGTGGCAGAGAAGTGGGTAATGACAGGACTTTCCCTCCTTGCCCCTGCTAGATTCTATAATCTTTTCTTTTAATTGCTTTCTCATCCAACTAATTGATACTGTTTTTAAACATGGTGTAGGTAGCTGAACTTCCATGCTCCCTGCCTGACTTTTTTAGCTTGTGTTTGACTTCATAATAAGTGGGTCAAAACAAAATTCACTGGAGAAAAGTTAGTTTCCTGCATTTGTTATTAATAACTGGCATTACTGAACGTTTTACACAATTTCTCCTTCTCCTGCATAATGTCACATGCTTGCTTTCTTGCTTGCACTTGCCCTCACTTGCTTGCACTTGCACCCACTGTTGCTCTTCCTATTGCTTTTGCATGCACTCGTGCATGCTCATGCTCTTTCTCATTTGCTCTTTCTTACTGTTGTCTTCCTCTCTTGTTTTCTCCCTCACCCTCACACTTTCTCATGCCCTCTGTTTCCTGATTACACCGTCAAAACCAGAGTCCTGAATTCCAGCTGCCTAGAAAATCCTTTAAAATAACTTTTCAGTGTATAAGCTTTTAGAGATGCATAATCATACTTTGTTAGGTCTGTCTCTCATGGGCTCAATTATCATGGACATATTATTATTGCAAAATTAAACATTTTATTCTGTAATTACTGCCCTGGACCACTTTTTATTCCTTGTTTCTTCTGTGAACTAAAACTCATTGCGGACCGTGTATGTGATTTTTAGATTTAAGTAGCTGTCGCATGAACTTTCATCAGTTTCAGCTGACTTACATAAAATTACAGATCTAGTTTTTAAAAATTTGGTAGGTTTTTTAAGTTCTGAAATTTATTTTCCGTATTTCTTGTAAGAAAAACAAATGTGAATTTATCTGGTTATTCAGGCCTTCTTCCTCACTGTTGTTTTTTTTCCCCTCCAGTAATCAAAATGAAAGGAGATCAAAGGCAGAATATTTCTGCTTTGCTTTGTCAGAAAGCTCTCCCCTTCGAAATTAAGTTATTTTTATTATCTGAAATAGTCATGCAACTAGAATTCATTCATGTAGGTGTGTTTGGTTCAATTTACTTCATAAAGTAGGGAACATCTAACTTAATTTGTTCAGTAGAATGTGTTTTGGTTCTGAAATTGTGTTTTATGTGCTCAGAGACATAATACAAGTGACTTCTTGCAAGTCTTTGTTGTTCAGGGAATACTCAGGACACAGACTCAGATCCCACTCAGTAAAAATATATGACCTTGAAGTGTCATATGAAGATAACCCACATATATATATCCATGATTATTTTTTCTGCTTGTGATTGTTCATTTAGTATGTACAGATTTCCAAGATAAGGGGCATACAAAGAAATGGGGAGGTTAAATAAGGACTTGCAGCATATAAAGAGAAAACTTATTCAGCTGAGAATGACAGTATACTCAACCTCATGTCATTAAATTAACCTTAAAGATTAATTTATACATGTCACTATTACAAGTTTATACTTGAAGGTTGCAAATTCTAATCCATGTTTAAAATCTGGCTATACTCTCTGCATGTGTTTAATTCTAAAGTCCTAGAAATAAAGATTTCGGCTGATTTTCACAGGTTATGGCAGGATCACTAATAGTAATAAAAGCTGTATCTTTTGCAATAAATATTGGAAAATATTTTTTTGTGATGGGCAAGCTAATAGAAACTTGCAAAGAAGCTAAACTTATTGTGTCAGGTTTTATTTTTTCACAGAACAAGCTTCCGGCTTCCTGCGGCAGCCACCGCAGATGTTCATGGGAACTGTGGTTTCTCTGTTTTAAATAAGACATTTTCTCGATTGCGGGTTGGTTTCCCACATAGGCTAAATGGATTTTATACTCTGCAGGTGAGTGCGTAGCACTTGCTTTAAGATTATCACAAACAGAAAATGCCTCACTGTTCTGTTTTGCTTACTGGATGCCTGAGCACGGGCATTTTGCTCCCGGAGAGCTGCAGGACCACAGGATACGTGCTTCAGCAGGACATGCTGGCTCATGGTGAGAAATAGATAGGATGAGACATTCTGAGTATGACTGACTTGAGACAAGTTGGTCCTGTTTCCAAATCCGTATATGCAATTGCATACAAGGTCAAATGACTTCCTTTCCTTTCCTTTCATGCAAACATTGTCTCCAGAAGAAGTCTATTGAGATTCCAGTTAGCCAAAATGTATGTGATAAAAGCATTTTGACCAGCCTTACTGATTAAATGTAGCCATTAACATAAAAGGGATTTGATAATTGCATGCTATAGCACTTTATATGCAATTACCTTCCAGTGACACTTGTCTACTTGTCTTTTAGTCCGGGAATGTGTGACAGATATCAGCAGAATTGTTCCTATGGACTTTTTTAATAATTTGAAAAAAAATCATATAATTACCTTCCTAGTATCTGTGCACAGGTTTAGAAGAAGCACAAGAAAATGTAATATGTCACAACACGGGTGTGTTATCAGCACCCTTCTAGCTCCCAGCACAAAACACTGCACCATGAGCGCTGCTGTGGGGAAAACCAGCTCTGCCAGATCCACTACACATGCATTTCCTTTCGTCATGAAAGCAATGAAATCCTGTATTTTCTAATGTGATCAACCTTTTTTAAAAAAAAAACAACAACAACCACAACAAAAACAGCCAACCAACCAAAAAAAACCCCACACCAACAACCCACATCTGCCACAGGGAATTCCAGAAGAGGAATTTCCTACTGTCTTCTGGGGAAAAGAGAAAATAATCTTTGAGAGTAATTTTTAATATCACTTTGGTGTAGTTGTCAGNCTTGCCCACCCCATCCCACTGTGGGGGGGAATGTTGGGAAGAGCCCTGGTGCTGTGTGAGCACTGCTCAGCAGTAGTCACAACACGGGTGTGTTATCAGCACCCTTCTAGCTCCCAGCACAAAACACTGCACCATGAGCGCTGCTGTGGGGAAAACCAGCTCTGCCAGATCCACTACACATGCATTTCCTTTCGTCATGAAAGCAATGAAATCCTGTATTTTCTAATGTGATCAACCTTTTTTTAAAAAAAAACAACAACAACCACAACAAAAACAGCCAACCAACCAAAAAAAACCCCACACCAACAACCCACATCTGCCACAGGGAATTCCAGAAGAGGAATTTCCTACTGTCTTCTGGGGAAAAGAGAAAATAATCTTTGAGAGTAATTTTTAATATCACTTTGGTGTAGTTGTCAGTCATTCAGATTTTTTGCCTTTGCTATCTAAAATGTCTTTGGAACCTTCTTTATCTTAGAGAGTAGGAGATCATAAATGTCCACATTTCTCCCAGGCTCCAACAACTGCCTGTGCTCCATCGCCGGCTGACTTTGCTTTTCCTAAAGCAACTCAATAGCATACAGCAATAGTCTAGCACAGTAATGGGTCTGCTTCCTAAACAAAGTAGCCCTGTGGGTACCTGTTTGGCTTTTATTTTCAGTGTAATCTTTAAGCAAATGTAGAATTCATCTATAATAATGCAGTGTGTATTTAAGATACTACAAATATCAGTGAACAACATTTAATAGGACATAACTATTCTCAGGATGTGTTGGTAAAGGTTTCCCAGTAGAGACTATATTTCAGCTAGAAAAGGGCAAACCTGCCAACTTATTTTGAGATTAGAAGCACAATCAGTGGGAATGTTCCGCCAACTGCACAAAAAGATATCGAAGATAATACTTCATCTTCAGATGAAGCATTGCCCTTTCTCCAAACTAATATCTAATTATTAATGCTTGCCCAAGAATAGCTGTGCTACTTTCATGCTTCTCACCTTTTTAATACCTGCATCTTTAGGCTTGGACTTTAGGTTCAGGAACATCAAGCATAACCTTTAGAGTTTGATTTTTGGTATAAATTAAGTAAAGGAAAATGATTTATTACCCATTAACGATAAATCTAACAGGTCACCCTCGACAGTGACTAATAATCTTCAAAATATAACTCCATGATGAAAAAATAGTTGCTGGGACACTAGTGACACCAAATCAGTAAGTTATTAGCATGTGTCATATTATCACAGTAAAAGTAGCATGACTAAGTCTTCGTTCAGGGAGAAAAGGATTTAGGAAGTTAGGGAAGACGCATTCACAAAGTTTGGCTTTCTCATGGCAGAGGGGGAGTATGGATGAAATAATCACTTGTCAAGGGAAAGAAAGGACACATGAACACTTTATAAATGAGAACTTTAGGGGAACTTTATCTTGTCTTGATACTGATACTTCCTTTTGGTAACTTTGGCTGTGCAATGGGACTTAGCTGAGAAAATAACTGAAGTTTAAAGAAGTTACACAAAAGCGAAGAACATAGTCAGCTACTTTCTGTGTTCCTGCAGAACTATATGCTTCAGCAAGCATGGACAGTTGGTGCTTTCAAACATAGGAAGAGGTACTTCTCCCTCCATAAGTGCAGCAGTCAGAAAGACCTGAATTCTGGGAGGCTGCATTTTTTGCTTATGGGAAATCTGTTATTCCTGCTCTCAAGGAGGTGCGGGAGAGCTAAAATTGCTTTTTCTTAGCAGAATTGTAGTGAGGTGTTCAGGTCTTTCTAAGCATTAAGTGGGTGCTCTGTTTCTAAACATTAAAATTTGGCAAACCTTGAAAATGAGTAAATGGATAAACCCAAAATAAAACATGTTTAAGTTCAGTGTCTCCATCCTGTCTTTGTTAGAATGGTAAAATTTTCTCTTTCTACTTAGTGTTGCATAAACATATGTATTGAAATTACTCAGTGAAAATGTTCTTCTTCTGAGTTGATTAAACTACAGATGTGCAAGACTCCAGATGTTAGCTTAAGGTTCAGGGTTGTTGTATTTTCAAGTAGGAGCCCTCTGTTTTCTATAGCAGAAAGAAAATGACACTTTTTTCTTTTCGTGTTAAAGGTCACGTTGTTTTTCAGAAATGTGCTCAGTATTTCTCCTTTAGTCATATTAGCATAATAGCCTTTGAGGAGAGAAATGCAGTGAGCTTCTTTCAACTGTGTAATGGCTCTTCATCCTTTTTCAGTATGCTGTCCTCTCCTACAGAACTGAGGAGCAAGATTGACAAGATTACTATAACTGATCATCTTGTTTAGGCACAGCCAAAGTCTAACTCTTCATGTATCAGGCTGTCAGTATTAATAGCTCAATACCACTAGAAACAGAGTATAATGGAACCTGCTTTTTCTGGAGTTCATGATCTCCAAAAGCTTCCAATAGTAGATAAACTGATGATGTACACGTTAGATAAGTGGACCAGGAGGTGAACAGAAAAGTAGCTGAACAGCTGGGCTTGGAAGATTGTGATAGCAGCATGAAGTCTAGCTGGAGACCAGTCACTAGTGGTTTACCCCAGGGTCAATACTGGAGTCAATACTGTTATTCTTGACCTAGGTGACAGGACAGAGTGCACCCTCAGCAAGTTTGCAGAGAATGCAAAACTGGGAGGTATGGTTGATGCATCAGATAGCTGTGCTGCAATTCAAAGGAACCTTGACAGGCTGGAGAAACAGGCCAACAAGAATCTCATTAAGTTCAACAAAGGCATGTGCAAAGTCCTGCCTGCACCTGGTGAAACAATAACTGCATATGCACCAGTACAGACTGTCTGAGAATCAGCTTTGCAGAAAAGGCTTTGCGGGTCCTGGTGGACCAAAATACTGAACATGAGCCAGTAATGCACCCTTCTGGCAAAGAAGGTTGTATTAGGAAGAACATTTCCAGCAAGTCAAGGGAGGTTCTCCTTGTGCTCTACTCATTCCTGGTGATACCACACCTAGAGTGCTGTTTCCAGATCTGACCTCTACAGTGTGAGAGGTTACATAGATATGTAAGGGCACGTGATGCAAAGGTCACAACAATGATTAAGGGAGTACATATGGGGACATACAAGGAGAGGGTGAGAGAGCTGGGATTTTTTAGCCTTGAAGAGGAGGGTCAGCATAACAAAAAAATTTTGCTACAAGGAGCCAAAACACTGGAACATGCTGTCTGAAGAGGCTGTGGAGTCTCCATCCTTGGAGATATTCAAAACCCAGCTGAACATGATTCTGCACAATCTCCTGTTGACCCTGCTTGATCTGATGGGTTCAGACTAGGCAGTTATCAGAGATCCCTTCCTAGATAAGCTGTGATTTTGTAAACTTAGTACTCCCTGGTAGAGTGCTAAATGGAAACCATTACAGCCTTTTCATAGAGCGTGAGGCCCGTGGCTATTTGACCTACAATAAAGGCAGACTGATCCAAGCAAATAGGAACAAAACTGCAGTTTTACCTGCCAGACCTGTTTTCTAGCTGCTTCCACAATATTGACTCACTTAAATGGAGATAGAAATTAAGTTTCAAGTGCTGAACATACCCAATTAAGAGAGATTGCTGAGTAACTCTTTTGCAAGGCTCCTAATCTGCAAACGCTTTACTAATCGATAGCTACTTCTGCTCAATATAACCCCAAGGTGACTGTATTCTGTCAGCTGAGAGTGAGACATGGAGCTCTTGAAAACCTGAAAAGATTCATGTCTTCAGGAAAAAAAATTGATTTTTTTCATTACACCCTCGAGTAGCATGAAATTCAGCACTCCTCATTCTCTCCACTTTTTGTTATAAACTTAGCTGCACAAGGTTTCTGAAGTACTCTTTCTCCTGTTCATGCCACGATTCAAGGGTCATTCCCTGAAAGAAGACAAAGACAGGACATCTGCTGGTGGATAAATGCTTGCACACACTCCCCAAATCCTTTTGGTGTGCAACTTCACTCGTTAACTCAGACCAAGAAAAGAAGTGTCTAGAGAATTTCCAGCAGCATTGTGAGTGGGTTGTGACATGCTGGCAAAATTCAACCATGTCCATTACAATGTGTTTATACTGTAGTAAGTTTTAGCCTGCTTTTCATGAAAAGAAAAGCCTCCTTGAACATATCTGCAACGTGTAGTGGTCTGATTAATGAATATTCATACATAGAAAATGGCGTCTGTTGTGACCGACATAAGAAGAGCAGTAATTGGTTTCAGGATTGATGGATGTTTATGCTGCAGTCTAACCCAGACAGTGCAAGCTGGAAACATTAGCATCCTATTTGCCTTGTCAAAGCTCAGAATGAGTGGAAACAATTCAATTTTTCTCTGTGCAAATTGAGTAAGTAAGTGACAGTTGTTAATTTCACACCACTTTTCTGCCAAGTTTCTCTCTAGGTGGCACAGAAAATTGTTGCACATAGTGAATCTTAACACTGTTGTCTAGGGACAAGAGTCCCTGGTTCAGATGGTGTTCCTGACTAGCAATAAATTGTATTTATTTGACTTCAGAACTGCATCAGAAGCAGCTGGTTATCCTCTATGACCTGGATCAGAGAGATATACCTGTGCTCAATACGTCACTCAGCCAGTGGGGACAGTAAAGGTTGTTCAGCATATTGTTCCAAAAGGAGCCACAGTCACATCAGGTCACCTGAAATGTCTGCCTGTAAGATGCAGGCAGATAATCAAAGAGAGGAGGAACTGTCAAGGAAACAGCCAAATCTACAGATGCTTGGGAAAAGAGATGGATAAATGTTAGGCTTCCAAAGAGCTCTTCTATTACACCTTTCATTTCTTGAGGTGAAGTATCTGTTCAAATGATATTGTAGAGAAAGGAATAAACATTCAGAGGACAACAATGTGTTACTACCTGCAAGATGGTGTTGTCTGTTACAGGAATGCAGTACAATTTCGCCTTGCAAAGCATGATGAATTTTTGCATTTCAAAACTGTAATGCTGCATATTAAACTTGTTTATTTGCAATGTGGTTTTCCCCAAATGTATCACTACTTCAAGAGCACATGCAAAAATACATATGGATTTACAGATGGAACAAGGCCATTTCATATCATCTTTTTGTTGTTTGAGAGAAAGTAGGAAAAAATGCCCTGATAAGTAAAATTGCCAATTAATATCTAAGTACTTACATATGGCAGTCATTGGGAAAAGGCAACCACTTTATTTTTCTGCAGGGATTCCACAGACAAAATGTGCTACACAAGAAAATTTCTGCCAATCCATTCACATAGCAGTGAAGACCTGAAATCTCCAAAAGAAGGAAGATAGATTGCATTGAGTCTGTCCATCAAGTCAGTCTACTTTAAAACATAGTTGGATCACGTTTAAAACCAACTTGATCTCATTGATCAGATGGAGGTCAAGAAATCAATGGATTTTTCTTAATCATTAGAGTAGCAGGCCTTTGTATCTGACACCAAATGGTGTTCCCTGTGCCTTGTGAACATCATTTCATCAGTCTCGTAGGGCAGAAAAGCTGTATTACAAGGTGCTGGTTTTGGCAGGATGGAAAAAAAAAAACTCTCAACAAAAGCACATTGTGCAAGTTTAGATGAAACAACCTTTCTGAATCAGTTTGCTTCTCTGAAGTCTGTGACCGAAATATTTTTCTGCAACTTGGGTATGTCAAGATTTAGTTACTGCTTGTGAATGATGTTGGAAATCTTTGACAGAATACATAGCCTGGGAGCAGACTGTACTCCTGTTTTCTCTGTGTCTGTGTGTATCTAGGTCTCTTATTCTAAGAAGCAGCCTTTTCCTTTTCATGGCTAGTGAGATTTATGCAGTTGGCAGGCATTTCAAGTTGTAATTGTGAGTGGCTGCATGTTAACCCAAATACTTGCTCTCTTTGCACCCATGAAATAAGTAATAGGGGAAAAAACAAAAGGGCAAGCCCAGCTTGCATGATTGTATACACAAATTAAGTGACTACTGCTGCCTGTCAAGTTTTTCACTGCAATAGGTATTCCCTTCTCCTGGTGAGCTGCTGGTGCCAAAACAATTACATGTTGTCCTTAACACCAAATCAACTTTCTATACTAATTGAAGCAGTTGGAGTGCTCTGTTGGCATCTCTTGTGCAGATTGGCTGTAGCTTTGACATAAGCATGAATACTTTATTGTGTCCGTGTAAGTTCTCAATACCTTTTCTTTTGATACTGTTTATTTTGAACGTGGAAGAATAGGGCTTAATATTTTCAGCTTCTTTCTCCTACTTTAATTAAAATCAATAACTGTCACTGTGATAATGGATGGTCTTCCCAGGCAAAAGATTGGCCTGTTCAGAGAGAATAGTGAGTGAAGGGAAGGGAGTTGTAAGATCATGAATTATCTTACCCACTGGATATGATGTCAGGATATTTCAAAAACTAATTTTTTGCTTTTGTTAATGAGAGGAAAGATGAAAGGATAATGGAAGTGGATAGTGTTTAAAAATACAAAACTGTTTGATCAGTGTCTGCTTTTTAATATAGTCTCAGACCTGAACAGAGAGATCCTGTTCTAAGCACTGACCCTGAATTTTGCCAGTTCTATATTTCCAACCTGAAGGGATTTTCAGACTAAATGGAAATAATGTGGGGAATTCTGTCACTCCTTAATCTCCAGTTTGACAACAGTCATCAGTTTGGATGCTGCTCACCATACCTCTTGTGTTCATTTAAAAATTAAGTTAAAAATACACATTTGAACTAATGGTCTAGCTTGTTTGGGAATAAATGGAATGAATATGTAAAGTATTGTTTATACTGCTTGTGCTACACCTAGGAAATGCAAAGAGTCCTGCTACCTGTGGAATTGTTTAATGTGCAGAAGATGCCACTAGTATAATATATGTAAGAACTGAATATACCAAATGTAACCTATAAATAAAGCAAACTATTCTATTATGCTATGCCTTTCAGAAGGATATAATACAGTTTAGCAGTGTCAGAAACTATTTCCTTTTTCTTCTCTCACATTATTCCTTTTTAGTAGGCCAATCTTTATCCTATTTCATTTTCTCACAAAACTAAACTCACCAGAATAATTTTTATGGCCACTTTCTTTATGGCAGAAGAGCTTTAATGAGTGAAGATTACTTGCTTTAGAATTCGAGGCTAAGTTATGGAGGAATGGACTAAAACTGTAAAGTATTAGGAAGGTCTCAGAAATGTGCTAGTTTGCATTCATGGAGCAATGCATGGGATTCCTGTGGGACTGGAAAAACAGAACATTGGAATTCCCAATAAAACTGCCACAAAGCAACACAGAGTTCTTAGCTTAAATAAGGATGCAGAAGCCAGAGAGCATAACTTGGATGCTAATTAAGAAAATACAGTTAGTTTTGTCTGAAGTTGATTTAAACTTTATATTAGGCACAGAGAGGAAGTTACTAATTAATTAAAAAGTGAGTTATTATTGAGCAGCTCTTGAGCTGAAGGCTTGATTTCTCTGTCTTGCTTTCCAGTCATAGTCTGTCTTCTCTGTATCCCAAGCAGTTGTCTTCTATTTCTGCTAAACAAGTTGGACCATGCAGGGAGGGAGGGTTCATGATTTAGTGTGTATTCATACTGCCACGTCTTATCTTAATAATTTTACTGAGAGGCACAGGAGCTTCTGAGATTGGTACTATTGACAGAAGAATAAACACAGGAAGGGTGAAAACAGGGAAGAAAAAAAAAAGGCTGGGGGCAAAACTAGAGCTGTCTGGAAATCCTGGTAGCACAACATTAGAGTTTTCCCTATTTGTTTTTTTAAAACTCTACCTGACACCTTGATCTGCAGGTATAAAAAATAAGTTGAGGGTGGGTCTCTGTGCCCAGATGGCTGGGGTATGGCTAGTTGTTTCTTCTCAGACTGTCCTCTGTACTACCTGGAATGAAACTACATGCATTACTTTTTG
>VZZY01022454.1:8967-22887 GCA_013400335.1 Eurystomus gularis
GTGCCGAAGAAACTGCACCGAAAGCTGCACTGCCAGAAAAGACGTGCTGCCAGAAAAGACGCGCTGCCAGAAAAGTTGCATCGAAGAAACTGCACTGAAAAGCTAGAAGCTGCTGACATCATCAAAACAGTCCAGGTCTGCCGGTAGGGCATCGTTGCTGTTCCACGGGGACCATCGCCGAACGCCGAAAGGACAGATGACGACACATACACGCACACACACGCACCATCCACACATACAGGTCGTATTTTGACATAATTAAGTCCTTATTTGCCCTTATCTCTCGGTGGGTGAGAGAGGGAGTGAATGGGTGGGCGTGGTGTTCTTTAATATCGTAATATTTCCATAGAGTAAATAAGGTTTTATTTGAATATATTTAGTAATAAACTTGTTAAATACTCCTTCAGTCTCCGTATTTGCTTGCGAGCCTGGTGGAGAGATATCCCAATTTGCCCTCAACACTTCACCTGGTGGTCGGACCTCTGCGCTCCCAACCGCGACAGATGTCTATACTAAACCTACGGAAGTCAATGAAACTGTGCTATGTCTTACCATGGAACGAGTCTTGGTTTCTCTCAGGAGTCCTGTAGAGAGTTTCCAGGTTCTTTCTTTGCTGGTTTGGGTCGGTTGGGTTTTGTTGATTTTTTTTTCAGAAATAAAACTTCATGAGTTATAACATAAGAACTGAGTTGTAAAATTTGTTCTGTATCCTCGTTAATACAAGTAGCTGATGCATTAAAACTGAGCTATAAGAAAGATAAAAAACCAGAAATATTATGAAACCAAAGATATGTAAAAAATATGTAAAAAAAAAAAGCTCTGTGGCTTCCTAAAGGTCAAAAATACGTTGTTAGTTCTCTTGTATTTAGAGACACTAAACTTCTATGTATTTCAGCAGAGAAGTATGGTTTCTTTGAAGAGGATTAAATGATGGGACAAAATCAGTCTTCCACAGAAAACAGATAAAGATGAATAAAAATCTGTTAAAATTATGAATAAAAATCCATTTATACACCACAGGTTTTGTAAGCTGTATTGCTTGTAGTGCTATAAATGCAGCCATTAACATCAATAAAAAATGTCACACAAACTTCTTCATGCCTGTATCAGTACGATCAATGTCTGATCAGGTTTTAAAAGTAAGATTTTAAAATACTGAAAGACTTCATACACTTTAAGGTTCTCAAATAAGAATTTAATATCTGATGAAAAGTGGATGATTAATTACTTAGTACAAAATCCTAACTAATTAAATACCTACCGAATTCCCAGACAGAAAATAGTGCAAAATTTTCTTTGCCTTAAGCTATACACACACACATACACATCCTCCTTGAACTGCATATATCTAAAGACGTGACTAGATATTATTTACTTTGACACGGAATATATTTATTCGGTTCACTTTGTGTTTCTTTAATAATCACTTAAGATTAAATCTACCAATGGGTCGCAGTGAATTGTGCTACATAGGTCAAATGAATGCTGCATATGCATTTTTGCAATGGCATTACTGTTTAATGAACTCACAACTTTTGTCTAAGAGGTACCTAATACCATAAGCAGTAAAGAGATATCCTAGTTTCTCTTTAGTTTTAGAAATTTTCAATGTTTTGATTAAACTGAGCATGAGCAGGCATTAACCTAGGAAGCTAACCTCTGACAAACATCTTGAGAGTATATATCTTTAGTATCTTTCAAATACTTGAATATGGTAATTCCATGCAGTGTCTAGCCCAAACATCAAGCTGATGAACATTTTTCCTATTTTCATGTCAGTTGGCAGAATAGTATAAAGGAATTTATTGCCTTCTCTATCTAGAACAGGCTCCTGTAAAACTATAAATGTAAATTTCTAAAATGGTTACTTGGAAACAATGATCCAGAAGTTTAACAAGGAACTATAAATTATGCTTGTACTTCCTGAAGCCTTCTTTTCTGTTAAAAATGTTGAATCTGCAATGCTGCACTAGTAAAGTTTATTTGGGTTTTCTGAATGGGTATTTTTTATCTTATTAATAATGATCAAGGTGCTAGTTACAGGTCTAATGGCAGCTTTCAAAATAATCATTTCAATCCACTCAAGTACAATGTTACAAAGAGTTTAAACTTTCAGTTCTCTATAAACATATATTATATAAATAGTGGGTTTTGGTAAGAGACACAATTATCTCTAGCTTAGTATTAAAAAAATACACATTTAAATAATTGAGACTTACATCTTTAATTTTTCCTTGCATAGTCATGACCTGACTGCACTTTCCTGTATGTAAGGAAACTAAGACAATACTTGCTTGAATAAATTCCTCCACTAAAGCTTTTTTTAAGCTGCCGTAATTATGTTTCTTAAATATTTAAATATAATGTTCTCACTGAAGCCTGAGCAACCAAATGAGGGGTAGATCGATCTGTTCCCCTCAAAGAACGTGAACCATAATACCCCTCAAGATGTGACTGATAAAAAATTGGAACTGCAGTTAAGCAGACTTCAGGCACTTAACTCTGCTGCGACTAACTAGAAACACAGACATCAGTCTCAGTTACCCTGCCCCGCTTTCAGTTGTGCCAAACCTATTCAGCTGATGCCCAGCTACAAAGAATTATGTACCTGGCTGTTAAACTTTAAAAACTTAGAGATGCTTATTTGTGTTCTGCTTCTGTATCTTCTTGGAACATCCCAAACCAAAGTGGCTTGTCATAGAGGTCTGAATCGCCTCATTTGAGGGGCTTAGGAAGATGCAAGACAAACATTTCTGAAGAGCTTTACCTGGAAGATATGTGAGAGAACATTACGAACATCCAGATTTTATGTGAGTAGTCGTTCCTATGACTTATTCTATTTGTTTATAAAATAGTCTTTTACAGAATAGCTTTGAGAAAACCAGAATATAAGATGTTTCCTTTCCTGCTCTATGCCCTTAACAATAAACTTTAGTCCTACTCTTGATGCAACCTTCCCCCTAGTAGCCCACAGGATCAGAAAATGAAGTGTGTTTCACATTAATTTCTTTCCAGGTTACTGGACAGACCAGTCTTCTGGGAGATGGAAGTTTCAGGTACAGTCTTTCCTAGTCAGCTTGTAATTCTCTCTTACAACACAGAATTTACTTTCAGGGTGTTCTCTCCTAAAAATTGAGGTGTTCATGGACTGGCTTTCTGAGGAACTTAAGTCTTAAGTGTACAGAGTAGAGAATCTTGATACATGTTCCAGAATTTGCATTTCACTATTTTTTTGAATGCAGATTTAAGTTGTCAGTTCAGAAGTATTCTCAACTTACACTGCTTATATTTCTGTTTGTCTATTCTTAGTTCTCCCTAATCAAGTGAGGGAGGAGAAGCTTAAAACTATTGTGTATTTGAATCCTGAGATCTCAGACAAGCAACTCTCAGAGTTGCTTGTTTTATTAGAAGTTTATATTGATTGTTTATATGTCTCATGATCACAAAATGATTGCTGTTGGAAGAGACCTCTGGAAGTACAAACCCCAATGCTCAAGCAGGGTCACCTGGAGCAAGTTGCCTAGGACCATGTCTAGACGGTTCTTGATTATCTGCAAGGAGGGAGATGACTCACCTTCTCTGGGCAATCTGTGCCAGTGCTCAGTCACTCCTACAATAAAAAAAAAGTGTTTTGTGATGTTCAGAGGGAACCTCATGTATTTCAGCTTATGCCTGTTACCTACGGTACTGTCGGTGGGAACAACTGAAAAGAGCCTGACTCCATCCTCTCTGTACCCTCCCCATATTTGTACACACTGATAAGATCCCCTCCCAGGCCTTCTCTTCCCTAGGCTAAACAGTACCAGCTTTCTCAGCCTTTCCTCATATGTGAGGTGCCCTTAAACATTCTGCGGTCTTTATTAGACTCTTTCCATATCTTTCTTGCACTGAAGAGCACATATGTCCATATGTCTCTTGTACTGAGAAGCCTGGAACTGGACACGAGACCCTAGGTGTGGTTTAATTAGTGCTGAGTAGAGGGGAAGGATCACCACCCTCATCCTGCTGGCAGTGTTCCTCCTAATGCAGCCCAGGATACCATCATCCTTCTTTGAGTCAAGAGCACATTTCCGGCTGTTGTTCAACCTGGTGTCCTCCAGAACTCCCAAGTCCTTTTCTGTCAAGTTGCATTCCAGCTTGGTGCCCCCAGCATATATTAGTGCATGGAGTTTTTCATTCCCAGGTTACAGGACTTTGTGCTTCCCTTTGTTGATCTTCATGTCAATCCATTTCTTCAGTCTCTCAAGGTCTATCTAGATGGCAGCACAGCATGTGGTGTGTCAGCCACTACTCTCAGTTTGGTGTCTTCTGCAAACCTACTGGGCCTGGTCATTCAGCTAGTTTTGAGTATACTTCACCATCTGCTCTTATCTATGAAGATCTGATGGGAGAAAGTGTTAAAGGCCTTACTGAAGTTCAGGGAGACAATAGAAAAGGTGAAACATAGCCCCCATTTTTAAAAAGAGAAAAAAGGAAGACCTGGGGAAACACAGGCTGGCCATTCTCACCTCTGTGCTCCACAAGATCATGGAGCACATCTTCTTGGAGACTATGCTAAGGCAAGCGGGAAATAGAAATGTGATTGGTGATGGTATCTATAAACATCCAGCACTATTACTTCTAGAAGCAGACACTGTCTGCAAAAATATGTCATTAACTTCAGAAAGTGTAGTGACTTAGAACAGGCTTTGCCAAAAAGTAAAATCACTGAATAGAATTATTTTGGTTATAACTCAAACCGACACTCCAGAAATTGCTTCCAGGAATAGCTGCTTCATCATCTTCCCCAGGATTGAGATGAGCCTGACTGGCCTATAGTTTCCTGGGTTCTCCTTCTTTTCCTTCTTGAAGATGGGTGTGACATTTGCCTTTCTCCAGTCTTCAGGGACTTCCAGCAGTTACCACCATAGGTAAAGACACCTGCCAGGTCCTTATCACTCATGGGTACATCCTATCAGGGCCTATGGACTTACATATGCCTAGTTTGCTTCCCTGACCTGATCCTCTTCCACCAAGTATACATTTTACCTCACTCCATCCTTTTCCCCTAGTCTCTGGGTCCTGTGACCCCTGAAGGCCAGTGTGGCTAGTACAGACAGACAAAGAAAGCATCTAGTACCTCAGTCTTTTACATATCCTGTGCAACCAGGTTCTTCAACTCAATCAGCAATGGGGCCACATTTTTCTTCTTCCATTTACCTCCTGTGTACTTACAGAACATACATGGAGGGTTGTGAGCTTGCTTTTCGCTCTCTTCCCTGTCCTCAGGATCTTAAACTCTACCATATCATGGTCACTGTAGCCAAGGTTGCCTTTGATCTTCACATTTCCAGTGAGCCCCTCCTTGTTGGTGAGTATGAGGTCCAGAAAAGCGTATTTTCTCCTTGGCTCCTCAGTCACTTGGAGAAGGAAGTTATCTTCAATGAACTACAGGAACACCCTGGATTGCTCATGAGGATGGTATGATCCCTAGTTAGATAACATTCTTGTAGCTAAAATATCTCTCAAACCATTGTTGTTGACTTCCTACTAATCATGAAAATGAAAAAAATATATAGATTACTGTGCAATAATTGGGTTTTAAAAAACCCTCAATATATACTTCCTGCTTCATTCCATAGTAGCAATTCACACTGCTACACAGTTCTGTAATGAAATTTCTTAGATCTTTGTTTTTGTTCTATTCTCCATTTACAAAGATTAAGACTATTTAAAACATCCACTTCACATTATGCTCCCTTTTCTAGTTCTTATTTTTCTTTCATGCAGTTGCATTGCATCTATTGTCTGAAATACTTTGCATAAAATATCCAGCATGCTTTAGTTTAAGTTAGACATAGTGGTCTTCACCTAATGTTTTGTTTTCATTTTTCACATTTATTTGTCTTTGTAATAGGACATTTTTAACAAATCAAATTAAGTGAAAAACACTCACATTTCCCATTTCTTTTACAGCAAATATTTTATCAGCAGATTAAACAATTTACCTGTCTCTGAAGATGTGCTGCATAATTAACACAGTAGATCTTTAATGAAAAGGTTTTCAATTATTACAAATGATGCTTTTCTTCTTAACTATTCAACTAAACTACATTCACTAAGATTAATATAATTTAACTTACATTTTTCTCAATAGAAAAAAAATCCAAAGAAAGCTATCAGTAGGAATTTGGAAAACCATCAAATGTCAAATTCAGTCTTTTGTAGGAAAACTTTGGAATGAAAGAATGAATTCAAAGAAATTGCAAATTGTACAAACTTCATGAACTCAAAGCTTGCCCTAGATATTGGAAAATTTAAGCATACCTTTAGAAAAATACCTTTAAGTATTGTTTTTTTCTGTGAAAATACTGTCTTAGCTTTCACTCTGGGACAATGTCATCAACAAACCAAGACAGCAGAGGACAAAACTTTAAGACAGGGAGATAAATGAATGTCTTTGGGCAAACATTAACTAGAATGGGAGCTTTAAACCCTATGAACATTGTGAGGAAACAGAAAATGTATTATCAAATCTGTTTGAACAGTTCTTTTTCAGGATTGTATGAAAATCTGGAAATTACCTTTTCTCCTTACACAATTAGAGTGATAAGCCAAAAAAGCACTTGCTACTATTACTAGGATCTTATACAACTAATAAGACACAATGATATGACATGGAATCTGCCTCCCTTCAGTATGTCTCTCTGCTCACACTTCTTTCCACTCCACTCCTCTCTGTTGCACTCTCAGTTCCTCAGTTCTGAATTTCACAATGTCTTTTTTTTCTATAATTAATACCGAGTTCTGGTCATTATGTAATAATACAGAATGCCACAAAGAAATGGGAGTTTCAAGATGGGTCTATCAAAAAGGGGCATCTGAACTTTCCATCCCAGCAAATTACCCTTGGTAAAAAGGAAATTTTAGTATCCCTCTCTCCCATGCTTATGGTCTGCATGTCTGAAAAAAACAAAACAAAGCAAAACAAAACAGCCCTAATACTTGATAAATTGGGGTTTTGTAACCTCAGTTAGTCCTTGAAAGCTATTATTTTGTAAGTAAAAATTTCAATTTCTATTGACATCAAAACAAAAAATAATTAAAAGTTTGTCCTTTTATGCCAAATTTCAACATGAAACCTCAGTAGTTTCAGACTTTTATGACAAAAGAGACTATTTAAATCAGTTATTCCCATGCACATTGCAGAGAAGTGCAATTCCTTCAGCCAGGCCATAAATTCCACTCAGGCTAATACAATGTGAATTCACTGGATCTACTTTCAGTCATTTGGGTCACTCCAAAGAACTTCATTTCATTGCAAGAAGATAGAACAAAAAGTGTACCTGCTACCTTAAGTTTAGAAGATCTGATAGCAGCTCACAAAGGCAACATCTTTCCTTAAATGCTTTTGGTACTTACTGTTATGGGAATGACTCAAGAGTCTGTATGGAAATAACAGATGCAGCAGATAAAATTGCTTTAAATCCACTAGTTTCTTATACATTTATGTCCATTACATGTAAGTATGTTTTAAACTTATTAAAATTAATGCATTAAAAATGTCTTTAAATATTTTGCTGAAGGGGGCAGACTGATGAACTGGGCCCTTAGATACATTTTTTTTTTTCTACACAATACATAAAGTATTTTTTAATGTAGATGAAAGTAATGTTCCTTTGGAATCAATAACAGTAAATTAGATACAGTAAACCTGGACTGTTTTTATTTTATTATTATTCCCCTTTTAATAATTATTTTTATTGCAAAACCATTCCACATTTAATATAAATTAAAAAGAGCATTAATAAAGCAATAGTAATATGATTAACATAGAACTGGCTCTGTCCCTCCTTGGTTAATTGTGGGCTCTGGGCAAAGAAGTAAACCATTTCTATCTCCTTATCTGAAGTTCAGTATGCTTAAAAAAGCCTCAAGATTTACCAGTAAGATAAACCAAACATGAAAATAGTTCTGCTTACCTAAGTTTTGCTTTTAGGTAAGTAAGTAAGCCAATTGAATACTGGAGAACTTGAGCCAAATAAACAAGTCCTACTATGAACAATTTCTAACACCAATATGCTCTGCGTGTTTCTTCCCAAATGAAGAAAGCTGGGTGCATAAGGAGCAGAGGAAGTTGTTAACTCCTCTTCTATGGATGTAGATCACAAACACTGAGTGCCTGTGTTTGTTTATAAATTCATAGGTATGGAGGAAATAGGTAGTTCTATATACCAATTTTACTTTAATCCTTTAAAAAACTAACCTGAAAGTTTAATGTATATTTCCTGTGATTATTGTGAGGCCTGATTTTGAAGCTGCTCTCAGCTTCTGGTTATATTTTCAAAAGTCAGAAAGATTTACCACCTCTCAGGAAGACATTCCTGCTTTCATTTTTGGAGTGAGATAACATTGGTTTTAAGTCTCTTTTCTTTGATACAGAGCAAAGCTGTTTTAAAAAGAAAATGTCTGGAAGATTACTCAAATTCCATAGGGTGCTGTAGATGTAAGAAAACGTTGAGTCTTTATGATATGTAACTTCAGCACAGCCAATTATTTTGTTTATGTTACTACAGTTATCTGGTAAAATTTTTCTATTATGATCATTAGTCGAAAATATTGAATCAACCTGGAAGAATGTAGGGGTTGAGGAATACCAGTGTTTCAATATTCCCATTTTAAGCTCAGGTGAATGAGTGTTTACTGGAGAAAATCTGAAATACAGGTATGGAGGTATGTTTCAAGACCTTTTTAGATTGTATCAAAGCCCTTGAAAATCTGTGTACCATATTCAGAATGCTGGATATTCGAACAAACCATTATAAGTATTTCAAAACACTGCAGCACCAAAAGAATAGAAATTGTAAGGGGAGAGAAACTTCTCATCTTATTTAGCAAGGTCTTAAAAAGTGTAATTGTATATTTTTCCCTTTGCATATGTGTGTTTACATAGAAAAAAAGACAAACAAAAAAAAACAAAAACAAAACATAAAAGATAAATGAGAATGGCCTTCTGAGTTCTGTTACAGCCCTTTTGTGAATAGTCCGTTGACTCTAGTCCAAATGTCATTAGTGTCTGTTGGTCTCTGAATTGGGTTTAGATCCTAGGAATTTTTCAAGTGTGCGTAATAGTTCTACTCTGAAGTAGAACTACTGACAACCTCAGGAAGGATAACAGGCCTGATGTGGAGGCTGGCATATATCACCATTATTAACAGGACAGAGTGATCTATGTGGAGTTCCTTGCACTATCAGAACATCATATATTAATAATATTAAAACAAGTCAAACAGTTACGTGGTGCACCTGCTGTTGATGTGTTCTTATTAGGTCTGCTCAGAGCACAGCTTTTGGACAGGGTTTAACAGAACCCCTAAGTTGTATCCAAACTAAGTAGCCTAAGAGTTTCTCATGCCTGAGGACTGTGGGAGTCCAAGTCTCATCTTCACTTCACATTAAACCAAAGAATGTTTCCTTTACCTTTTACTCATTGCTTTCCAAGTAAATCATACTTGGATTTAGATGTTCTAGCTGAGCTAGTACTTTACCGAAGTGCCCAGTCCAGATAACCAGATATATCCAGATAAACCAGGACATATACTAGAATAAATACATATACTAGTCTAAATACAATTATTGTTTTATCTTGGTTTAGTTTCTTAGTCTAACTGAATCTCAGGAGAGAGGAGGCCATGTTTCTGTTCAGGTGATAAAAGCACTTGGTATGGATGGTCTTGAGTTGTACAGGAATGAGTAACTTTACAGTAAAAAATCAATAACTCAGTCTAAGTCTTTCTAGAGTAAATGAGCTGCTGAGGTTATTATATCACAATTTTTACAGGGTACCCAAAATTATGCCTATATACCATTTTATGTACATATTATCTTTTTTATGTCAAGATTCCTGAAAAGATACATTCTTTACTGAAAGAATTTATTGGATAAATAAAGATTTACATATCCTTTTTTCTTAAAACTGATGGTTCTTTACTAAATTTACTGTTAAAATGTGTGGTAACTTAATGAGTAACACTCGAATATTTATTTTAAAACCATAACGCTGTATAACATATGTCATAAGGAGTCTTATAATCCATTAAAAAACATAAAAAGGCAAGTTTCCCTTTAAACACAGAGAATTACATAAGACTATAGGAAGATTAACCTGATTAAAACTGCTAACACTTTCCAAATTTTTTACAATAGAAAACTATATCTTTAGATAGTATGCAGTAGGTTCTTGAAATTCAATAAACAGTAAAAAATCTGGCTTATAAAAAATCAGAAATGTATTCATTTTTTAAAAAAAGTATTGGGCTATTTTTTAATTTATCTTTTTAACAATAATCTGGAAAGCATATATGTAAAACATATTTGATTAGACTCTATATAATGGATATGAGATCAGTTTATGTTATTCAAAATTCAATTTTTTTTCTCACCAAAATAACAGAAAACAGTGGTAAACCCCATCGTACTCTTTTGTATTGGTTTATGACAGAGCTATGATACTTATTGTTTTGGTTTTTTTTTTTTAATTTTAGTGTAAAAGCATTTTACATTGTTCAATGACCTGACATCTGGGCTTTCTTCAGCAGCTTAAACACAGACATCAAGTAACTTCTGTGAAGATCATATACAAACCAGTGATCTTTAGAAAAACTAGACCTTCATTTTTTAACTTTTTCAGACAAAAAAAATCAATCTGTTTGGATTAGCACAGATGTAACCATATATATAGACTAGTAAATACACCAGTGATACTAAAATCAAAGTACGATATGTACTTCATGAAGTGTTAAAATAATCTGATCATCAATAGTTGGACTACATTTAAAGAATATAATTACTAAAATTTCCTAGAACTTCCAGCTTTAATGCATCACTTCCTAGCCCAAGGGAAAATGAGATAGGAAGGATGACATCATCATGTTTGGTACTCCAATATGTACTTCTGCGTGTGAAGTTCAGCAATATAGAGAATATATATTCACATAACAGCTTTATAACAGAAGATCAGATCTGATTTTTTTCCTTACTTGTTACAAGCTGCTGGATTTTGGGTAAGCTTATTGCACTAAATTTTTCTCCGTCTGTTAATCTTATCAGGATGTTTTTGGTGAGTAAAAACTTGGTCAGTTGCCTTTTCATTCAAATAAATGTATGTTTTAATAGATATAAATACCAGTGTAGAAAATGTAAATAGCAAGCTGGGATTTTTTGTTGCTTTTGTTTTTCAGTACACTGACATCAAAAGCTGTTTTTTTATCCCACAGTTACATCTGAACATCCTTTGTAACTTGAAAAGAAATCAAATTAAACAGACATAGCAATAACAATTCCATAATTAGAGACATGCTAGGAACAAGTGATTAGGAAGGTACAATACATACCTCAGTATATACATACATATAGAATCATGGAATCATTCAAACTGGGAAAGACCTTTAAGGTTATTGAGTATACATACACACATTCACAACTGTATATATTACTATGACTCAAATTTCTGGGAGCTCTGAGAAGTAAGAATATGCAGGACAAAGAATATATTAAAACTATTTTGAACCGTAATTGGAAAAACTTCCTCCAGCATCTATTAAGATACCGCCTCTTAAAGTTACTTAGAAGATAATTAGCTATGCTACCGTTGGCAATCAAGCTAACTGAGGAATTATGCTTTAATACGTTTGCCCAGGTGATCCACAGAATGGTTATTAACAAATTGAAGAAAAAATAACGTTCAGTGGAAAAAAACAATTAACCGTTGTATAAATGGTTAAATTTATAACCATGGAGAGAATGCATCAAGGTGGACTAAAACTGAACAAGTGGGTTGACTGTAAATTATGTGTATAAAACTGTAACTCACACAACTGAGTTGCTCAAGCACTTCAGAATCAGGTACACAAAATCAATCACTCTAGTTTTCTGTATTGATACAAAGCTTAACATTACTAAGAAATTGCTATTACTATGAAAAGTACATATTCTACCCTTTATATTTAGTCTGATAGGCCACCCTTAAGGCCTAGTTGAACTTGGATGCAATATTAAGACATGTGCTATGCCATTCACCTTGGTTCAAGCACTTTCCTTGCAGTCTGTTGTGTCCCGGTCACAGCAAACTGCAGCTCTCATCTGATCAGTGCATCTGGGTTCAATGGGTGCTGTCTTTGTGGTCCTCCCCAGCAATCTTGGGACTGTGTCTGACCCTGCTTCCCCTCCCTGGGCCTGTTCCTGACCCTCAACCACAGGACATATCCTGGCCTGACCTCGGCCCATGCCCATCCCCACGGAGGTGCCCAATGCCTGCGCTGGGTGACCTCATGCTCCCAGCTGCCCTGTGTCCCGGTTTGAAGGACAGGTGTCTCCCAGGGAAGGCAGGAACCTCCCTTGGAATGGGAAATGTAAACCCCTTCTCTCCAAATTATTGTAATTTTGAAATCAAGGGGCTCTCAGGCAAAGATATGAGAATAGGAATAACAGTTCTTTACTAGTAAATATGTTAAAGCAAACGAACAATAACTAAATATAACATTAGCGGCAAAGCAGAATCAGAAAAACCCGGTCACAACCCTCTGGCCTGAAGGCGCTTGTTCCTGGTGGGCAGGGCAGGTGCGATGATTCCCCCGCGGCTGCAGGGGGCGCTGTGGCGTGAGCTCCGGCAGACACGTGGCAATG
Organism: Eurystomus gularis; assembly: GCA_013400335.1. Lineage (NCBI taxonomy): Eukaryota > Metazoa > Chordata > Aves > Coraciiformes > Coraciidae > Eurystomus > Eurystomus gularis. Next base: position 21,631 of record VZZY01022454.1, read on the forward strand.
GCGGCGAGATGGGAAGGAAGAGAGGCTCAGCTTCACAGGTTCCCCAGGGCAGTCAATCCTGACGGTCCAGCAGGGCTCTCGGGAGCAGCAAGCTGGGACGGCAGGACACCTCGGCAGGCGGGGGATGCGAGACAAAAACCCAGAGCAGTGCCCAATGAGTGGCAGGGGCAGGGCCGTGGCAGCCCGGCTCCCAACAGGGCAGGGAGCGGAATCCCGGGCACCCCTCTAAGTAAGGTAGATGTTAATGAGGTCCCAGTCAAATGGCTCACCTCGCGGCAGAAGAGGACAGCTCCAGGCGAGGTGGTGCGACAGCAGCAAAAGCAGCGACCGTCCTCCTGTGAAGTCCAGAGCAAGAGAGGCAGCAGCTGACTCCACCCCCCCTTTTATCAGCCCAAATCTCGTGGTATCTCTGTCCCTCCGCCTCGAGAAACTCCCAGATACTTTCTTCCCCAGGCCTTTGTTCTTTCTTAAGTATCCAGTCATTAGTATCCTAGTAACTTATGGGAAAAAATCCTATAGGTAAAAAGCAACAAAAGGGAAGAAAACCTAACCCCCAACACCCTGATACTCATTGGGGCAGTGGCATGGGCCCTGGCTTCCCACCCCTTTGCAAGTCCCCATGATTCCCAGCACCCTGATCCCATGGAGCCACTGACTTACACTGTGACCGGGCAATGTCTTCCTTTGTGTAATAATCAGGTCCTTCTATAGTTTGAAGCAACAACTACTCTGGAGAACACAGTCACAGACTGTCACTTGGCTGGACCAAAAAACAAAGACAGAATACAATAACAGTTTCTAAATCACAACTGCTATGCCTCTGTCCTGGTTTGAGTTAGAACCTAACCAATTCTTTTCAGTGTTTTCACTTTCAGCTGAGCCTCTGCTAATTAACTGCACATTCTGAAATTAACAGCATGTTCTTGCAGACAGTGTCTGCTTCTAGCATTGATAATGCTTGATGTTTAGAGTTACTACCAAGGATTGGTGTGCAGACCAAGGTCACTGCTAAATCTTGTGTACCACACCAGGGAGTGCAGAAAGTGAAAGGTTGCACCTGCAGGGAGGAGCGGCCAGGACAGGTGAACCTAAACTGACCAAGAAGGTATTCCATCCCATATACTTCATATTCAGTATTAAGCTGAGGGATCACAAGGGTCTCGGCCCTTCTTGACTCTTCTTGGCCCTTCTTCCTGCTCTTCTCATCAATGGCCGGCATCCAAGGAGAGCTTCCAAGACTCCGTCCATTCTGCCTTC
>VZZY01022455.1:0-24183 GCA_013400335.1 Eurystomus gularis
TTTAAGAAGGGGAAAAACTGCTGAGCAACAGCAGCCAGGGAGAGGAATGAGAATATGTGAGAGAAATGACTCTGCAGACACCAAGGTCAGTGAAGGAGGGACAGGAGGTGCTCCAGGCACCAGAGCAGAGATTCCCCTGCAGCCTGTGGTGAAGATCCTGGTGAGGCAGGCTGTCCCCCTGCAGTCCATGGAGATTAATGGTGGAGCAGATATCCCCCTACAGTCCATGGAGGACCCCATGCTGGAGCAGGTGGATGCCTGAAGGAAGCTGTGACGCCATGGGAAGGCTGTGCTGGAGCAGGCTTCTGGCAGGACCTGCATCCTGGAGATGGGAGCCCACACTGGACCAGGTTTGCTGGCAGGACTTGTGACCCCGTAGGGGACCCACAGTGGAGCAGTCTGTTCCTGAAGGACAACACCCCATGGAAAGGACCAACACTGGAACAGTTAATGAAGAACTGCAGCATGTGGGAAGGTCCCATTTTGAAGAAGTTTGTGGAGGACTGTGTCCGGTGGGAGGGACACAACACTAGAGCAAGGGAAGAGCATGAGGAGGAAGGAGGAAGGATCGGCAGAGACAAAATGTAATGAACTGACCACAACCCCCATTCCCCCCTTCCCCCTGCGTTGCTGGGCAAGGGAGGGTAGAGAATATTGGGAGTAAAGTTCAGCCCAGAAAGAAGAGAGGAGCGAGGGGAATGTGTTTTAGGGTTTGGTTTTGTTTCTTATTACCTTGTTCTGATTTGATTTGCAGTGAATTAAATTAATTTCCCCAAGTAGAATCTGTATTACCTGTGATGGTAATTTCTGAGTGATCTCTCCCTGACCTTATCTTGACCATGAGCCTTTTGTCATATTTTTCTCACCCTGTCCAGCTGAGGAGGGGAGTGACAGAGCAGCTTGGTGGGCATCTGGCATCTAGCCGTGTTTAGCCCATCACGCCATCACAAAGAGGGATGACCCGTTTCAGATTTTGGCACATTAGCAATGCACTTTTTCACCTAAACACAGTTGCTGAGAGCCTCAGGACTTACACCTGCACTGCAGAGTGTACAGGCATTTTTTTTAATAGAAGTATCTCAAAGTGGAATTGCAGTGACACCAAAGTATCTTTAGTGCTCACATTGTTAAAGGTTATCAGGAGCCTTCACTTAGATTTGATGTGGCTTCACTAACTCAGATTAAGAAATTTTTGTATAAGCAAAGATAATTTAATGCCAATAATTATGACAGAAAAGGCAAAGATTTACTAAGGTGGATCTGGAGGGCTTCAGGTTCTGCTGTGTGCATGTTGTGCAACCAGCGCCGCCCTACACCCACCCAGAGCAGGCTGTCTCCATGTGGTGGGTTAACCTTGGCTGAGTGCCAGGTGCCCACCAAGCCACTCTATCACCCCCCCTTTCCTTCCCCTCTCCCTCCTCAGCAGAGCAAAAAGAAAGGGGAGGAATATAAGATGAGAAAACAAAAAGCAGTTTAATAATAATAATAGAAGCAAAGCCAAGCAAATCTGCGCGCGGAAGCAAANCCTCCTCCTTCTCCCTAGCTTTATAGCTGAGCTGACGTCATATGGTATGGAATAGCCCTTTGGTCAGTTCGGGTCAGCTGTCCTGGTTGTGTCCCCTCCCAAGATCTTGCCCACCCCATCCCACTGGAGGGGTGAATGCTGGGATCCTTGCTCAGCAGTAGTCACAACACAGGTATGTTATCAGTACCCTTCTAGCTCCCAGCACAAAACACTGCTGCTATGTGGAAAACCAGCTCAGCCAGACCCACTACACTCCGTCCCTGGTTAATGCAGCTCTGATTATAGCACCCTTAGAAAGGCAGATTTTCTTTCATGTTCTAATATCCAAGTATTAACCTGCCCTGACATCACTTCATTTGCCAGAGCTGATAGCACAGCCTGAGATCGCTTTGCTGCAGAGATTATATAGAAGTAGAGACTGATTCCAATAGCTTCTGCAAAACAAGTTTTCGTTTCTACTCTGGGGTAAGTTTTATGTGTTTACTTTATATGTACATCTGTAAAATAGCTTGTCTTGGTGCAGAGATAAGAAAGTCACAGATGCAGTGCTATGTGAATCTGGAGCAAGGGACACTTCCACTTGTGTGCCTTGATGGAAGAAAATTCAAGGGTAGTTTTGCTTCTGGTACCACAACCGACCCACTACAGCTGGCTACCACCACCATCTCCTTCTCATGTGAGGAGATGTTCTGCATATTTAAACACTGCAAATCATTATATGTTTGGTACTGGGCTGTTGTGAACAACATACAATGTTCTTGTTTCAGTAACTTCAATTTTTAGGAAGTCACCAAAGTGGTGGGTCCCCAAGCTTACGCATTGAAGCCACTTTCACATGATTATTGGCAGAAATGGCAATTTTATTTTAAAGCCTCCTGTGATCTGATCTCAGGATCTATTTGGATCTCCAGTCCCCATGGCAATAGCTTCTCAAATCCTGAAAATAACAATGTGCGCAGCTATTTTGACTGAATAAACCGGACGCCACACATGCATAAAGCTAAGCATATGGGTGTGTGCTTGCAGGGAGAGGGTTTTGTTTTGGTCATGGAAGTAAATAGTTATTTTCCAGGTGCACATAGAGATCTGCTCTACTTGGTCAGATGTGTCAGGTGAGGGAGTGTTATTTTTACATTGTCACTTTTTAAAGCACGCCTGCATTCATCCTTTTGAAGGGCTTTCTGATGATAACCAATGTGGTTCACGTGCACTGGGAACCCATTAGGCATCACTCCTCCCAGCAAAATACCACTGAAATGGTGCCGTGGAAGAGGAGAGGCAGGAAAATTAATTCTAACCTTGTTTTATATATTCATGTGTGCTCCCTTTCGACTGGAGCTGTTAATCAAAATGGGATTTCCTTTTGGATAAGAATAGGAATTTGTTTTCATCTTTGATGCTGTCTTAAATGTTCGAAGATAATGTATGATGAAGGAATAATCAACTATGCAGGCTTACAGATCTCTGCCTTTGTGATGGACCTTGATTTGGTCCTGTGAGGGTGCTCCAGCAGGGCAGTGCTTGGATGGACCTCTTCCTGCAGGCCACCAGGTATCACATGGACCTCATCTCCTGGTTGCCTAGCTCTGCATCAGTCCTGGAGCCTGTTGCCAGTGATCCCAATGCAGGAGTGCCTGGGCCTGCTAGGCACTGGGTCCCGCAGGAAGATGGCTGGCATTTGCCATGGGTGCTCACCTGCTGGCTGGTGCTCAGCTGTCCACAGCCTTCTCCAGGTTGTTGTGTGGACAATGCTGAGACAGCTGGACCTGTGCAACCATTTATTCAGGGGGTCTGTAGCTGGTGATGTGCATTGACTCCAGAGGTAATAGCTGCTTTTTGTGAAAGATAAAAAAAATAAAAGGAGAGAAACAGAAGGGAGAGGAAAGCTCATCCCCATGGCCAGTTGGGAGGAGAAGGAACAGAAGGTCCCACAAGGTCCTCAGAGGAGTGTCCTCCCCTGGTTATCCTTTCTGGTGGTGTGGGTGTCCTCTCTGCAGACAAATTTCTCATGGTAACTATAAGGGGGTTTTTATGTTTGTTTGGGGTTTTGGTTTGTTTGGGGTTTTTTGACCCTCTCAAACTCCCTGTTGGTTGTTCCTGCTTACAAAGCTGTTAGTGCTGATGGGAGCACACGCTGATGGGGCACACCAGTTGTTTGTGAAGTTTTGCATGTGCATTTTGTCAAGTCTCCTAATGTAAGCTGAGGGAGACAGCCCAGGAATAGGAAGAGAGGTGAGGAAGGAAGGTGATTCTGACGCTGGTGGCCTTCACTTCTCATGGGAGACTTTAATAACAGGCCTTGCAGGTGCAGGGCCATGAGAATAAGACAAAACCAACATGGGTTCACAAGGGAAAACCACTGAGCAGGGGCTCAAGAGAACCAGCAGCATGGGGCAGGGGGGGATGACACACAGAGCAGTGAGCTGAAGACAAGACCCCTTAATGTCACACAGGTTGAGGCTCTTCAGACTCTGCACAAAACAGCAAAGCTGGGGCATGGCTGAGAAGCACATGCAGAGCCAGGAGCTGGGAAACGCTCCCAGATGGAGCTGTACAGCTCTAAATTGTCTCTTTTTATTATTGCAACCAGCAGAGCGAGTGACGACAACCGCTTGCTACAATGGCAGCTCAGCAGCTGCAAGCACGTTTGCTTAAATGCAAGTGTTTTCAGCTCCTTGCTTGGCTTTCACAGACTGGATGGCAAAAGAGCACCCTGACGTGTCCCCACGGGACTAGGCTGAGGCAACTGAGGCCCCACAACTCACTGGCCAGGATGGGGCAATGCCAGGTGCTGTACTGGACCTGCTGGGTGCCTGCTGGAGGAGATCAGGGTCCATGACCTCCAAGTTCAGCATGGGGCATCTAGCTGCAGCCCAGAGACACTGCTGCAACCAGCTGCTGTTCCTATCCCTGGCATACACTGATGGATTCTGTCATCCCAGGGCAGGGACATCCGACTGGTCCACTGGTGAAGTGGACTCACCAACTGCTGTTTTCCAGCAGCAGCCATTGAGCTAAGCTGAGCTGAGTTTGGCTTTGTCTTCAGGATGAGCCTGGAAGGGATTTTTCAGCTTTTCTTCATCAGTGTAAGGGACAAGGAAAGGTAAGGGGCAAGGCAGGAGAAGAAAATGTCAAGGCAAGAAAAAGGCAAGGCAAGACAAAAGAAAGGAGGGCAGGGCAAGGCAAAGGTAAGGCAAGAAAAAGTCGAGGCATGGCAAGGCAAAAGAAAAGAGGGCAAAGCAAGACAAGACAAGAAAAAGACAAGGAAAAAGAAAAAGGAAAACCAAGCAGAGGAAAGAAAATGCAGGAAAATAATAGAGGAGAGGAGAGGAGCGGAGAGGAGAGGAGAGGAAAGGACAAAAGAAAACTAATAAGGAGCACTGAAGTTCCTACTTCAATGTTTGTCTCAAGCTGCAATGGATTTTAAGTGCAACCTCAAACAGCATGAGTGTTGGCAATGCTCTATCTAAGCCGAAGTATGACGATGACAACAACACGAATGAAAAAATTGTGTGGAGTAATTGAGAGGGGAGGGAGCTTTTTGTAGGCATTTGTTTGCAGATAGTTTTATGGTGATTCAACACAGTTGATATAGAATCTGGCTGAGTTGAACTGGGTGTCAGCCAGCCTGGTGTGGCTACAAAAACTCAGCTGAAATTGATATTTTATACCAATTTATTTAGGTGGGGAGAGGGGTGCTGCCTTTTGGGGCAGCATCCCTCCTGCCAACCCAAGCTATGATGGCTGGTTCTGCTCCTTGAGGGCCCCTACCACAAGCCAGTACAGGTGGTGGGCAGGCTGGTGCTGAACCATGTCAGAGAACTGATCCAGGGGGAAAAGAGAAACAGGGAGAAAGGTGTTTTTTTTCTTTTCCCAGGCTGTTTTTCCTACCCTTGGCCAGCTACTAAGCAAGAGACCACCAGGGCCTCCCAGAAGCCCTCCGGCAAACATGCAGCAACGTGACTCAGTATTTCTCCTGCTGCCAAGGTAAATACAAGCAGGGAGGAAAAACAAGAGCGGTAAACCCCCAAACCTTGCAGGACTTCTTCATCCACTTTGAAAAATGGTAGCAACGGGGCCCTCTGTTTGGTGGGACTCCTGGGTGGGTCCGCTTCAGCGAGCCCCTCGGCAAGAGCACTACTACTCACTTTATGACATACTGCGTTGCCATCCCCCTCTGCTCTGCACGTCTCCACATCCCTTTTCAGTGCTCAGCAAGCTGGTATCAAAGCATGAGGGAGGCCAAGGGGAAGAGAAACTGAAAGCCACCCTCTTGGCTACGGGGAATTCCTTCCCTGGCAGAAAATTGGCGCCGGCTCTTCCAAAATTCATGCCAGATTTCTGTCCTTCCAGGTAATAAGTGAGTGTTCAGACAATTACGTCAGATTTTGATTTTAAAAACCCCGATGTTGTATAGAGCGTACTTGGTGAATCCCTGGCATTGCTCCATCAAAGTAAAAGGAATAGAGCTTCCTTTTATTTCAAGAGATAACAGTGCTCCAGGCTACAAAAGATAACCCTGCTTTTTAATTTAAGTTTACAGCCATGACAGCAGTGCAGGGGGTCTCTCTGCTCCAAATATGCTCAACCTGCATTGACTGATGGCTGTTATATCTGCAACCTCGTAGGTTGCTATGGGGAAAGTGCCAGAATAAACATTGCTGCCTACTACAGAGGGTCAGAAGACTGAGAAGCAGTTAGATGTAAATACCTGGTTTGGTAGCTAGTGTGTTTGGGGTTTTGTCTGGAGTCTCGCTCAGTGCTGGTGGTGGTTTGCTAATAATTATAGTCACATTTTTTAGTGGTATCAAGCACTGGGAATATACATTGGAGTCCTGAATCTGAAGAGGAAATCCTTGCGGATTGTGGGGAGGGAAGGTCACTTGCTGTTCACCTTCCCTTTACGTTTAACGGTTAAGGCAGAAATGACAAGATTTCTGTGCAGATGATTAGAAACACACAGTGGCAGGGAGAGACGGAAATACAAATGCATTTTGTAAACCTGGTAGAAATGTAATTCAGGAAGACAAATGCACCTATTAAAACTTCACATCTTAGATATATTTGACCAATATACACATGTTATTTGGAGCTGCAGTTTTTGGAAGTTACTTACAGCATTAAAATAGCAATAAATCCCTCATAATGGGTATTATTTAGCATCTATGTTTCAGTTCATTCCCCAAAAGGATGCCAAGAAGTGAAACAATGATTTAGAAGGCAGCTGCCTTTCATCAGCTATCCCTAATTGCTGCAAAGGTTGCATTTCTGGCAGATCAGCAGGAGACCTCTGCAAAGACCAGTCACAGATGAAAGATGCTGTGGTGATGGGCATGAGAAACACCAGCAGCAACCTGGATAACAGTCACAAGTATAGGACCAAACCAGTCTATTACAGCAGTGACTTCTCAAGGTGCCAGCCCTGTCCACAGCTCAAGGAACTGGCTTTTTAGCCCACCTGTGAGAAGCCAAAAAATGGGGAAGGGACCCAGAGCAGATGCTTGCTGCTAATGAAGCAGGGGCCACAGGGCAGATTGCCTCAGACCTACACTGGCTGCCACTTTTCCTCTCCTATGTACCCTTCAAAATAATGGGTAATGCTGTGCCAATCCCTTTCTGAATGCTACTCCCTGAGTTTTAACCACAGTTTGGCTCTGAAGGCACAGTGTCTGCTCTGCTCCATGACTGGCCCTGCGCTTGATGGCACCAGGGACCCTTCCCTGGCACCTGCATGCTCAACATTCTTCCCTGTTGTATTTTGCTTGTGGCATTCAGCAAAGCTTAAGCCCTGGTCCTAGAAATCTCTTCTTGAGCAGCAGAAAGCCAACACAGGGGAGACCAAAGAACCCAATTAAGGCTCAAGTAATTAGTTTTCCAAGCATCATCTTTCATCTTTATATTTAGCAGGCACAAGTCCTGAAAAAGGCACTGTGAGTTGATTTTGTGGTACTTGGGTTTCTTCATGGCTGAGTTTGGCTGACTTGGATTTTCTTTGGACTTCTTGGATGGACCCTCATAGCAGGTTTCCCCAGAAAACATGAGAATGGCTTTGTCACTGCAGGACTGCTGCTTTTCCCTTCCCTTCCTTTCTCCAACCTGTCCTTGAAACAACAGGGTAAGAAACCATGTGCTGTGGCATAAAAATGCCTGATCTCAACTCAGCTTACCCAGATCAGAAGTGGATTTAAGCCAAATCACAAGAGCATCACCTCTGGTTTTGGTATTGATTTGAACGGGGGAGAAAGCAGAAAGGTTAAAGATAAATTGTCTCCTTTAGCCACCACACAGCAGCCTGTGCGAGCAACGAGTGTAGGTGGTACGGGCTGTGCCCATCACCTTCAGTCTCTTAACACAGACACACATATTCTGGAGCCAAAGACTTTTAAAATATCCTTGACCCAGCAGAGAAGCACATATAAATGATGAAATTATTGGCCATGAATCATGTATTCATTATTTTAAAGAGAAGACAGTGTCCTTGGAAATTGCTGAGGGGTGCGAGTCACCCTCTTAAAGTCATTCGCAGCTCTTGGCGCAACACAGGATGGAAAGGTTAAATGAGCAGCAACACTTGTTGAGTTATACACCAAAGCGGTTTCACAACAGTGACAGTTTCAGTGTACTCAGTGTCTCTTGGTGATGGACACAGCAAACTGCTGACAACGTTGGCTTTTAGGTGAGTTTACAAGGAAGACGCTTGAAACACGAAGGCTGTTTATGGTGCACAGCAAACATCAGTGTGTCTGGGAAAGAAAGCAGAGAGAAGCTACTGCATTTTTGTGGCTCTTCAGAGTGACAAAAAATTAAGTTATACAAAAATCACATGGTTTTGTGATCTTTTCATAACTATGAGAACTTGCCGTTTATCCAAGAGAAAAGGACCTTCTCCAGGTTTCCCCATGCTGCCATGGATTAACACCCTTCCTCGGATGCTGCCCTAGAAACCATTACCTCCTCCTCTGAAGTTTTCTTCCAGTAAGTGCCCGGACCTCTGCCCAGGCAGAGGCTGTAGCCGTGTAGTCTCCCGGCAGGACATGGACCATGAAGCCCATCCCAGGCCTCCAGCAAAGTCACCCCATCGTGGGAAGGGAGGCCGTGGCCTGGGCTGTATCTCTGCATGCACATATCTAGCAGCCACCCGGATAAACCTATGAGCTCAGGCTTGTGTAATGTGTTTCCTTGATGGATCATCCTATAAAATCACTAAGGCATCCCGAGGCAACCTGACACCTGAAATGGGCTGGAGGAGCAGATATTGCAACTTGGCAGGGGAGGGCAGGATATTCCACCCCCCTCCCCGTTTTTGCTCTCTGCCTGCTCACAGCAGGTTATTTGGCAATTGTTTAAACTGGCTAGAGAGTAATTGTTATTCTTTTGTATAAACCCAAGTTGAAATGAAATAAAACTGGATGATCTTAAGGCTGTGGGATAGAAAAGGGGAGGAGAAGGCAGGGCTGTGTAAAATCACACTCTGAGAAAGTCACAGGGATTTAACTGCTTCCATCCCCATTAGGCTTGTGCTGAAGAAGGCAAGTCTGGTTTAAGCTGGAGGAGGGTCTTTATAGCCTCTGCTGTCGCAGAGAGCCTGGAGCAACTACTGCCCAGCTGATGCTTACAGGGGTCACCAGCGCTTGGGCAGCTATTGTCTTGCACTGCTTCGCTTGTTCCCATGACCAGTCTCCCCATTCCCTCCCATTCAGAGTTATTTGGAAGCAATAGAGCATTGCCCCAGAGCTGGGCACATCCACCCCAAGGATTTACAGTGCTGTCTGTCCTCTCCAGCATGCTGGGAATGAGAGCCAACCCTCTGGAGTGGCCACTTTGGGACCAGCATGGTGGCCTGGGTTGTGTCATGTTGGCTGTGAGGTGCCACATACCTGTCCCCAAAGGGCACTGCTGTGGCCTGCTGCAAAGGAAGATGAGATGATTGGCAGGGCTCATGTCTTATGGGAAAACATGGATACCCTGGGCTGATGTGCTGGGTCCCAGCAGGTCACAATATGCGGGGTCAGGTGAGCTCTGACAGGTCTGTACAGGTATGAGGAGCATCAATGCGGTGTGTAGGGCTGTGGATTTCATGCCAAGAGCCAGCTGGCCCCAAGCAAGATGCTAGGGCTTGGAGCGGCAGGTTAATCCCTTATGGGAGCTGGGATTGCACAAGTAATTCGGGAAGCTGAAAGCTGAACTCAGGTGGCATCAGTTGTGCTGACACCGCAGTTAGCCCCCGCTTCAGCAGTGCCACATCACAGTGCTCGTTTCATCCAAGGAAGAAAAATCTCTTTGAGGCTGGATAAGCTAACATCAATCATTCAGTACTGAAGTGCTTGACTTAATGCCTATTTGCTATTTCACTTTAAATATTTTAAAATAACTAGCTAGGAAGTTATTTGTATCTTTTTTACATCCTAATTGCAGGAACACAATGCTTTTACACTGAAGGATTTGTAATTTAATCTCTTAGTTCTTTCTCAGTATAACATTTCAAAAAGCAAAATGAGCATCAAGACAAAAAAGCAGTAAGTCTGAGTGAAGAATATTTACACTATCATTTGCCATATGTTAGTCTTTGCATAACCATCACCATCCTTGTTATTACACATATTACGATTAATCATTAGCTGTGCAATGTCCATCTTCAGGAGTGCCCTGAGCTTATTTCTCAGGCTTCCTTTCCACAATTGGTATGTCCTGGGAAGTTAATTGCTATGAAATTCAGTTACAGATGATGCATAGAAATTTCAGAAAATATGGAAGTGAACTTCAAAATTCACAAGGGGTAAAGATGAGAAAGTGAGAGGTGCGCAAATCAACGTTCAGTGAGGATAAGACACTTCCATTAGTACTTTATTGTGGCTTTCCCCTTCTGGAGGGAGTACAGACTTAAGATCTCCTTGTTAGTATGTCTGCATGCTTCAGAAAACAGAAATTGCAAAACACTGCTATTTTGGTTCTTACGTTTTCCTCTCTTGCTCTCTATTTAGGGATTTCATCTGCCTCTTTTAACTGTAAAAGCTTTAGCATGGGAAGGCTGGGTTAGCACAGCTGGCTGTACTCTCAAGGCTCAAACTGAAGGTAAAACACCATCTTGGATACCTGGGTTTATTTTTTATTCTTATGACTCAGCATTTCTGCCGATTTAAGACAGGTGAGCATCCCTGCCCAGCTGTCTTGCTGCACAAAATCCCAGGTCCCTTTGGGGTCCCATAGCACTCAGTGGTTGTTTTGCAATGGAGGGTACCTTTTGGGGTGCACGACACCAAGGTCCTGCTCCAGAGGAGGATTTAGTGTCTGTAATTAGCTCAGCCCACAGCTCCCAAGATTAAATTTGGAGTTGTGAAGCTCAAAATCCTGCCCAAGCTGCTGCTGAAGCTTGGAGAGGGTCCAAACTTGGGAACACAACACTGATAGAAAGCAGAAGCAACCAGAGCCAGAGACCTCCAGCCCAGCCAAGCCCACCTTGGAGGACCTGGGGCACAGAGACTTGCTTTGGGTGATGGTTCATCATGCTGACTGCAGCTTCTTGTCCCACTAGACATGGTCCTCCTCCTGTCTTTGTCAGACCTGGGCTACCCCAACATTACCCTAATCTGCAGAGGGACAGCTTCAGACACCAGCAAGTGGGGTGAGGTGAGTAAGCACCTTCTCCCCTCACATAGGGGATACAAACTAGAGCAAAACCCTGGGCCTGCACTTACTAAAGGTCTCCCTGCTGACTGTATTGAAGCTCCTCTGAGGCCCCCTCTCCCTCCCCATCTGTGGCATGTGAACCACAGGCATCCCCTCTGGGCACAGGCTTCTCTTTTTGGACATGTGCATCTTTGAAGCACAGGGTGCAGAAAGACAAAACACAACCCAGTTCCAATTGGTTTATTCCACCCCAAGGGATGCTCCAAATTCCTCCTGAAAATGCATTTTGAAGTTTTGATAGGAGAGATGCAGAGGTTTTGTGGAAGATGACAGGGCCAGCTTTCTGCAGGAGGGATGGGTGGTTTTGCAGCGTGTTCCTGGCAGAAGGAGAGAGGTGGGCAATGGTAAGCCTGTCTGTCCATGTGGTGGGGTGGCCTGGGCACTGGATGTGCTCAGCCCATGTTAAGAGGCATAACATTCATGGAAGAGAAGAGGCAAGGGAAGGTGCTGAGGGATGCTGGGGCTTGGGCACGGATGGGTTTCCTGGTGCTGCAACCCACCTGCCATGGGACACGGTGAGCATGGGGAGCAGAGGTGCCACAGGGAAGGCGGCCATGCAGGGTTTGGGGCTGCTTGGAGATGACCAAGCCGCTCCCCCTGACATTTGGGAAAGTGGAATCCTCAGTTAGGTCAATGCTCCCAAAGCAACAAAAAGATGTTGGTTTTGTTCTGAATCAGAACAGAGGGAGAAAAAAACTGAAAACATGAAAATATTTGTAACAAGCCCCATTTTTTTCACAAAGGAGAGGGGGAATCACCCCAAAGTGCTTCCTTCTCTGTGGGAATCGTGCAGTGGTGGTGCCTGCGCAAGGGGCAAGCTCTGCCCTCAGCAGCGCATCCCCATCCCACTCAACTGCAGGCCCCATGTGGGAGCTGCCTGGGCAGAGCCCAGCCAGGAACTGCCAGATCTGGCTCCGGAGAGCTGGGCTACTGTTAGCAGAGGGAAACCATCTGGCTGGGACGGAGGAAGAGAGCCCGTGGCTGCTGAGCCACGTGCGAGGTTCCCATCCGTCTCGCAGCAACTTGCCTGTGCAGAGCTGTTTAGGAGGGCTCTGCCATGCTTGGAGGGAAAGGGCAATTATCTCCCCTGTCAGTGAGTACTCAGATTTATGTATATCCCCGCGCCTTCCCCTAAACAGGCTTTCAGTACAAGAAATCGCAAAGCTGAAGAGATTCTCTGCAATTAGAGGAGAAGACATCTCTCTTTCAGCTAACAGGAGAAAAAGAGCCGAGTGAAACTGTGCATTGTTAACGCGCTTTGGCTTAGTCACTGGGGAGGGTAATAAACAAGGCAGACTTGGTTGGGATAAAAAAAGCGTCGAGTATGGTGAGATTATGAAACAATAGGTACTGATAGAGAGGCAGCCCGGAGCCAGCCGCAGAGCAGAAGCTTTACTGAATGCCTGGGTTTGAATGAATCCTAATGATAATCACAGGCTACATGGCAATTCGTTTAAATAACGTGCCTCTTGCTTCCTCCCAGCCTGGCAGAATGAGTCTGTACATGTTAATTGCTTCATTTTGAAGAGAAAGCTCCTCTCTGTGCAGCAATATTATAGAGTTAATTTTTGCTGTTTATTTACTCTGCCCTTCTTCGAGCCTTTTGCTGTCTATAAAGGCATCTGCTGCTGTCGTTTTGCTTTTCAGACAAAGGTGTTTGCATCCAAGCTCTGAAACTGTCAGAGGGAATTTCACAAGAGAAAATGGAAAGGACTGATTACTGCCCAAGACGAGCCAGATTTCAGGAGGAAAGAGGAGTTGGTGAGCCAACCTACATGTCTGAGGTAAGAACTCCAGCACTGCAACTCCTCTGAACTTTGTGAAGGGTTGGGGCAGGCTGCAGCTCAACGCTCTCAAGTGTCCTGCTCCTTTCCAGGCAAAAAAATAGTGTGAAGACAAAGCACACCCAGGAATGTATCACTTAAGATTAACATCGAATGTGTTCAATGGGCATGTGCACTGGAGAGGTTGGCATGCTTGAAAAAGGTTTATCAGAGAGTGACCACAATAATAATAATAATAATCATCATCATCATCATTGGCCGAGGTTTTAGCAAGATTCCTCACTGATTACACGCCATCTCATTGATGAAGCAGAACTGTGCTCTTCTACGCAGCTGGACTACTATAACATCAGTGGGAGCAGACGCAGAGGCAGTAGCACCTTTCTGGGGCATCTGTAGCCAGACTTCTTGGTGCTGCTGCTAGACATAAATCCTGGGTCTCCTCTTCTCTCCCTGCTCCTGTTCAGTTCCCCTTGAGAGCCTTTCTCGAAGGGTATTTAAGCCATTATTGCTGCAAATTTCTTGTCATGTCTGTAACAGCTGAAGAGAAACTGGAAATTCAGTCCCAGCAGCTTTAGCACACAGTAGTTTATAGGTGCAAATTAGCACCCGCTAAGTTGTATTTCCTCTCCTGTGGCCTTTGTTCCCATCTGACTGCGAGTCTGTCCTCTACATTAGCTCATTTCGTTTGCAGAGCTCTTTAAAAAGGTTTTTATGGGACTCATCTCAAAAAGCGTCTGTGAAGGTCACCCTGTTCCAAAACAACCTATTCCCCAGAACACTTAGATACTCAAACTTATCAATTAATTTGGATATTTCACCTTCCACCAAAGCTTGCTGATTGAAATGCTGCTACCACACTGTAGGATATTTATGAAGGGGTTACCATGATTAGAAAAATTCATTAGAATATACTGGAAAAAACCAGGAATGCTTCTTGCAAGTGAAAATAGTGTTGCTAGTAACTGTTTTCCCAGGTCTTATGCCCTATCTGAAAGCAGACAGGATTGCTATTTGTTTCCTGCAATTAAAAAAAAAAAAAGTTTTTCTTCTTCATTAACAGTATTAAAAATCAGATTTCAACAGCAACATATTCAGATGGCACCACGGATCTATAAGCAATACCATTCATGACGATTAAATATTATTTAGAATAATGCCTTTATGCAGGGTAGGACATGGTGCTATGGCCCCACAAGGAGATGCAGTGGAGGGAGGTGTGCGCAGGAGGAGCAGAGCTCTGGGAATGGATTGAGCTGGGGCCTTACGCGATTTGGCTACTGCACTCTGAAGTAGTAGCAAAGTGCTGGAGAAGGAGCAAGTGCCTGCTTGCTGCTGTTGCTCACCATCCCTTTGTGGAGCTGGCGGAAGGACTTGTACTTCCAGATAACTTCCAGGCTGGCCTTTAAAGGCTCAGTGTCATCGTACAGGTGATTCCTGAGGAGGGTAGAAGGACTATTCCCTTTGCTGGGTCCAGAAACTTATTACCAAGATCAGCTCCTTCCTAGCTACAGAACTGAAGGTGCTCCACAGAGCTGAATCCTCCCTTGTCCTGCTCAGCCCCAGTGTTCAGATTGTAGTGAAAAAAATTCTAATCAGTTTTGGTCCCAAGTTTTAACAAGCTTTTAGTAATGAGTGTGTTTTAGAGGATGCAATTGCATGTGCATGGTGCAACCCAGAAAGCCAGCTGTATCCTGGGCTGCATCAAAAGAAGCATGATCAGGAGGTTGAGGGCGGTGATTCTGCCCCTCCACTCCAATCTTGTGAGAACCCACCCAGAGTACTGTGTCCAGCTGTGGAGGCCCCAGTACAAGAGGGACATGGACCTCTTGGAGCAGGTCCAGAGGAGGGTTACAAAGATGAACAGGTGACTGGAACATCTCTCCTATGAGTACAAGATGAGAGAGTTGGGGTTGTTCAGCCTGGAGAAGAGAAGGCTCTGGGGAGACCTCATTGCAGCCTCCCAGTATCTGAAAGGACCCTACAAGAAAGCTGGGGAGGGACTTTTTACAAATGCTTGTAGTGGTAGGGCCAGGGGTAATGGCTTTAAACTGGAAGAGGGTTCATTTAGATGAGAAATTAGGATGAAGTTTTTCACTCTGAGGGTGGCAGAACACTGGAACAGGTTGCCCATGGAGGCTGTAGGTGCCCCAAGACCGGATATATTCAAGATAAGGTTGGATGGGGCCTCGAGCAACCTGGTCTAGTGGGAGGTGTCCTTGCCCATGGCAGGGTGTTTGGAACTAGATGATCTTTAAGGTCGCTTCCAACCCAAACCATTCTATGACTCTATGATTCTAGTCCCTTTTTTTTGAGTTGTGGTTTGTTTTCACTTATTAAAAAACCAGTTACTTGTCAGTGAAGGAGAGATGGTTTTATGTGGCTTACAAGACAGATGGATGCATTACGTATCCTACCACAGTCACTCTGCAAATCTGCAAGGTAGGTGCCTTACCCTTGCTCCTTTTCAAGATGAGGGATGGCCATACAGCCAGGCTTCTTGGAACTGGATTTAGGAACATTTTACTTTCTCAATAGGCTGAAAAGCAAAATGCCTTCAATTGTAAGACTTTGCTCCCTCAAAATGCATTAGAGAAGGAATTACTAAAAATAACAAAAGCTATCTCTGCCATGGATTGACAGCCTAGAATTAGTCTGAAACACACGGCTCTGCAAAACACTTCCCAGATTGTACTGCTTCTCCTGACAGACACTCAGGCCCTGTCCAAACACAAAAGTTGACTCGCTTTCATTCTTCTAGTACTGTATAATCCCCACACCTCTTTCTCTCCTCACCAAGCATAGAAGCAGGTATTCTCGCCAATAAGTATTATACTGTAACTTATGCCCATGAAAAAGGGGAAATATATTATGACAAAGTATCTGTGCATGTCACCCTGAATTACACCTTCAGGCTTCTGTCTAGAAAAAAAAAACCAAACCAACCTTTTTTTTCTTTTCTTGTTCCCCTCAGAGCCAACATGACTGCTGATCATACATCTTCACCAGTGTTACGCAGCTGCGTCTGTTCCCTGGTCTCAACAGCTTGTGAGATTTTATGGAAGCCTAGTGCCAGCACGAGGAAGAGGATGACCATGGACACCCTTATTGTTGCTAACGTGCACTTTTAAGTGAACTGTGTGAATATTTCTTGAGTCTTTCCAAGGACCCTGGAAGTTCTGCACAAGTGCTATATGCCCTTGCCTGTTTGCCAGGGATGGGCATTGAAGCAGTTATTACCTCTGCTACTGTTGAATACCTTTTTTTCCAAAGACTCCCTTGGGATTGGGCCGCAGACTGGCTGATGCTTTCTGGAAAGCTGCATGGGTCATAGCGGACTGCTACTGCTTTGGGCTGGAAATGCTATGGTGATGCTTTTTCTGTGTTGCCTGCACTATTTATTTATATTTTTGCTCTGCATGCACAGCTTTTGACCAGGATATAGGTAAACAGGCTCTTCCACGGCTGGCAGAGTTTCAAACTACCTACCTCCTGGACAATCCATCAACAACCAGGCTCCTTCTCTGGGTGAGGGGGTCACTTCACATCTCAGGTCTTGTGCTAAGACTTGCTTTGTGGTTTGCACTACACAAGTGTTAGATAATTACAGGGTATTCAGGAAAGTATCGTCAAATGCCTGCTGTCTGCTGTGGTCTTCCCTACAAATCCACTTTTGACTCCTGTGTTTATGGCTCCTATTGGACAGTGTGTTGGAGGCTGTGTGCTGGGCTGTGCAGACTTTCGGCTTCACCCAATATGAACATTTTATTTTTAAGAAAATGTCTTCTTTATAGCATTTGAAAGAACATGGGGCAGCTACTGGTAGTTGAGAGCTGGTGCAATTCAGGATGCCCTGAGTTACCTCCAGGCATCTAAGTAAGTTCTAAGTAAGAACCATCAATGTTCTGGGCGAAAGGTATAACCAGTGGACCAGTGTATGCCAAACCCTGCCCCACTGACAGCCTGGCAGAAGGGTTTTGCATAATTTACACTCTGCCATCAATGTAAATAAGCCAAAGAGTAAGATTTAACTTTTGCAGGCAATTTAACACTGCAGGCTAGGAGCAACTCAACAAATGCACGTTACCACTAGTCAGGAGAGCAGCACTCCCTGACACTGCGAGTGCGTTTTCCAACTTGGAAAAGGGAAAAGGCAGTCTTGATGCCTGTTATTTGCTACTGACTCTAGCTGGCATCAACCAACCATTGCCTCATGGCACCATCCAGGTTCATTCTGCAATTAATGCCGGTTTGTGATGCATTTTAGGCAATTTTCAAGTTAATTTTTAGTGCCTGAACATTGTGCTGTGCAGAGCATTGCTTTCAGGACTTTGTACATTGCTGTGATGTAGGGTTTTTGGTAACAGACTGGGAGAGAGCACAGATAAAGGTTGCTGGTAAAAGGCATCTTTTTCCAATTCCTACAAATTGAAAATAAAAAGCCTTGCTAAAGTTCCTCTGATTAAAACAACATGAGGAGACATGCTGAACAGAAACTGTCTAGAATTTTATGGATTACTGATTTACACTGTAGTCTAAATGTGCACTTCATGGGATCAGAATATACCATGTGCTCTGTAACGCAGCCATGACATGCCGGAATTTGTGTAACCGTGTTTCTAGAGCAAGCTGTCCTCATTTTAACCTGATGGTCCTGGGAACATGTTGTCGCGGTCGGGCGCGCAGAGGTCCATGTATATGGCCCAGGATAAGGAAGCCCACAATGGGCAAGAGCCTAACTGGCTGGGAGGCCAGCTGTGCCTACATCAGGGCTTTCTTTTTAGTCTTCTTGTAGGCCAGCTTTGAATCTCTCTGCTTGTTCTCTAGGTGCCATCCTGCTTGTAGCTCTGCTCAATCATTGCAATCATGGCCTCTTTGTATATGGTCAAAGCAGTTGTGCTGAGAAATCTGGACTTGTGCTTATTTCTCTCCTCAGACAAGGAAACCAGGACCAGGTAAAAGCACTGTCCTGGTAGGGACAGCAAAGGTAGGGCATCGAGCTAACTAGGAGAATGTGCAAGATGTATTTTCTGGAGCACGTGGACACAAAGAAGTGGAGCCTGGCTGCAGGCCAGCACAACTCTGCATGAAGACAAGATCATGCAGACCAAGAGAGGAGCTAGGCAGCAATTGCTGCAGCATAACTTACTCTAGTGCAAAATGACTCCAGGCTCTAGGAGGAGTCCAAGCCACCGAGCAATTCACCAGCCAGGCTAACACCAGCAGCTGCAGATCCTTCTACGTCAATGCAACAGGGTTTGCATGGTATAAATCATGCACGTCGCTACATTCAGAGACAGGAAAATAAGGAAGGAAGAGAAACAAAGGGCAGAAACAGAGATGGCCCTAAAAGGGAACTTACTTTCTTACAGAGCAATCCTGAAAGCAACAATAAGGTACTAAACAATAAGGCTCGGCTAAGCAGTTCATTGCTACACAAGGTCACCGTCTGCCTTCCCCCACAACCACCCTCAGTGGGAGGCTCATTGTGGAGCGACGGATGCAGAGCCGAATTGACAGCTGAACCTGGGGGATCTGGCCGTTTCCCCAGGATGGATCTGACATTCCTGGCTCCTAGGATGAAGACAAAGGGTGAGGGAACAGGAATATTATGATTGCTGTTCTACAGAGGAGAACAAATAGCAGCAGTGTTAAGGCTATCTGCACCACAGGACAGCTTTTTCAGTACTGGAATAGCAGCGTGCTATCCTGCAAAGCACGTCTAGCGAGGACAGAGCTATTTCAGTAAAACTGGAAATTTTTTTAGCAGAATAACACCCTCCTGACTGCAGTGAGCAGCGATGCAGCTACAAGCAACATTTTTGACAGTTTAACACTTCACTATCCCAGAAACTCCTTCCTACTTGCATGGCTGTTAGCTGGGGATATCAGCCCTTCCCTCTCCTCACCGATAGAGCTGGCTTGGTTCACCTGATTCAGACTTTCTGTGTGACCTGGGACAACATATTCAGGGCAGAGCTCTACCAGAGCCCTGCTGGACTGGAAGAGGTGTGTTTTCCCACCAGTTACAGTCACTGACTCTTCCCACCCTACTGGGACAGCAGCAGCAAACGCAGCAGATGCACAGGATTTTGGTTTTGCCCTCACTGTTTGGTCCAGCTCTGGCTCATTTCCCTGGAGCCTCAACTTTCAATGTGCCAGTGCTGCTGAGAAACCTCCAGGCAGCTTCGTTTGCTTCCTTATCCTGATCAGCAAGGCTCTGCAAGGAAAAGCTCCAGCAATACATGGAGAAAAGGGAAAAAGGCCATCTGTCACTACTGCTCACTCCGTTTGAAGAAATCATTCAAGCAGCATCAGCAGAGTTCTTTTGCTGTGTGACATGCATCTCCCGCAGGGGGTTTAGCGGACAGGATTATGTTGACCATTACTCTTTAAGCAGAGAAAAAGTTTCCTAGAATTTGGGGACTGTGGCAAATAAATGGCTGGTTTATCACTTGTTTTAATACTAGTGGGAAAATAGGCCTTTAGAGCAGATGAAAAAAAGGCAATTAATTAGATGAGAAGGGAGGAAACCTGCTATAAGCAGCCCAATCCTCTCCTAAAGACGTCTCTGGCAAAATACAGACTCTTAAGATAATTAGATGGCCCTCCCTTTACTGCAACGTCTGAAGGTGTATTCACACCCCCTACTCAGGGAGCTTAATTTAGGAGTTATAACTACTACATTTAAATTAGTCATCGGTGATTCAGACTGCTCAGACTTGATTCCTCAGACAATGGGGAGATGGAGTTGTGACAGGCATTAGGGTACAAACAGTCTGAACGTGGTCCCGGCTGCCTTGCACTCCCTAGATGTGTTCTCCTGACGTCCCCCTGGAATGGGAAGCACTAGTTCCATCCTACGTACAGGAAAAGATGACTTCGTCTGGAACATGCTACCAACTTGCCTGAAACAAGTCGCGTCCACCAGCTTATCTTGATTTTGACAGAGTTTACTTTGGCCAAGAGCTGCACTTTTTCCATACAAAATCCTCACCAAACTACTGCAATCTGTATTCAGTATAATACTTTTTCACTTATGAAAAGGTCATAAGCCATCTTCTACTGACTACAGATAGTTTAAGGCAAAAGGGAATTTAGATTTCTCAACAATAGGGATTTTGACATGTATTGCTTGCCAATATAATGAGCGTATCCAAGAAATATGACTCAAGTCTTCATGTTTCTTGAAGCTAGGAACTGTCTTGTCTGCTAAACGTGCCAGAGTCTTCCATGGATGTGACTTGGCTTCTATTTTTGCTCTCCCTGTATTATCTTGAATTAGATTGCAGGCACAATGCAAGCTAAACACATATACCCAAAGATATAATTTTTTTTTTCTTGATAATGTTCTGGAATTAGGGAAAAATTACCTTCGTTTTATTTATGCACTTTTCTTCACGCTGAATTTCTGGCATTTTAGCAGATGAATCCCCATCAGAATGTTCTTTCAAACTCATTTAATCCCCAGCCCACCTCTCTTGACTGCAGGAAAGGAAATTCCAGTGTCTACGAACTATTCCTCTTCCCTGGAAGTGTCAGACTTCAGAGCACGTGGGGAGATAAAGAACCCTTCTGCTGACTCATCTTGGCAGCCAGATCAGGTGGGATTCCTTAGGTCCCACAAAGGGCTAGAAGAGGGGCTAGGAAAAGCTACAATGTTTGGATGGGGGGGAAAAAAAAGAAGAAAAAAAGAAAAAAAAGGACTCTCATATAAGCCAGTATATGCAAAAATTCAAAATTCAAGCCACCAAGATTTGCCCCAACAGAGAGCTTACATGAAGCACTCAAGAGAAGCAAAGGTATGCCACTGTACATTTGCAAGCTCTCCCTAACCCTTTGAGCTTTTGTCTAGAAATCCATATCCAGGATGCCAATTACCTGCAAAGTATTTTATTGTGGATCTAGACAAGGGAAGGAACAGCGAAGAGGCACTTAGATATATTCCAAATCTTCTGCCACAAGCTTCCTGGTATCTTCACTAAGATACTTCCTTCCTAAGTATCTTAGTGGCATAGTTTTGGACATATTTATGCAACCAGGTCACTCATTAGAGCAAGAGGTAATAGTTAACCCCATTTCCAAAAGCAACATCGGCTCTTAACACATTAGGTATCCTGAGGGTGCTGGCTCCTTGGGCCTTAAAGCCTGGATTCAGAGAGACATGTAAGAATCTATGCTTTGCTGATTTGCTTGTGGACCTTTGTGACACCTTATCTCAGCCACGAGCTCGATAGGTTGTCAGTATACAAAGCAACCTCAACACAAACTGATAACAAAGATGAGTGAGTACTACAAAAATAATTTAAGAGCTCACTCTGATAAAGTTCAGAAATTCACATCAATTACTAGGACCTTGTTCCTTTTATTGTTCTTGCACACAGCTGTATGCACAGCAGGGCGTTCCCTAGAAAGCCTGCAGAAAGGAAGAACAGAGAATACTCATGGAAGCCTGTATTCTCATGAACGTTTGCACCTGAATAGCATGTCCTGCCATCTCTGCACGCTCTTTGTAGGCCTGGTAGTAGAACTGCTCTTGCTATGATTTAAGAGACCCAATGCACGTCACAAAGTTTCTCTTTGCAGAGCATCTATGTTACCATATCCTGGCATGATTGTTTTGTGGAAGAGTACCTTTTCAGGCAATTTTTGCCAGGTATTTCTAGCTTTGTAGTATCTAATTTGGATTTTAAGTTCCTTGGAATAGTACTACCTGACTTCATCTATCCTTGAAGCACCATAAACAGTTCTAGTATTATAAAAATAACAACTCATCTATACGCAACCTGTATCACGTGCCCTGTCAGTTCTATTGGTGTGAGGATGCACGAATAAACTCTGGCTCAGACTTCGTATCTTGTTGCCACAGTATAACCTCAAATGGACTCAGAAAACATACAGGATTAGTCAATACAGAGTTTTGCACTCAAAGAGATAAGGTGTCCAAATTGTAACATTCAAAGATTAAGAAAACATTTGGGTACAAACAATTAGTGGAAATACCTCAACCATTTCACTGGGAAGCATGATTCATTCTTACTAAAATGAATTTGCTACTAGTAAATATATTGCTAAAGTCTTAGCTGAAAATTACTTTCTAGGCCAACTTTTAGAAACAGATACTGCATCTCACTTCTCTGGGCAAAGTTGGGACTGGAAAAACATCTGGGTTAATTGCCAGATGCTGATAGGACATGCTGAGACACAGGTTAATTCACGTTCTATTTCTATGGCCCATCTTCCTTCCTGTGCAATGGAGTTGACTGTACCCATGCTTCTCCTATGAACTATCACCACTAAACCGGTGAAAACTGCGCTGTCTTTCCATTTTGGTAAATAGATGGTAAGAATCTACTATTCACATGCACACCCTTCATAGTTTCTGTGTGTCACTAGTTATAGAACAAGAATTTTTCTGAGTTTTACACAAGAAGCATAGTTACAAGAAGCGTATTACAAACGCATCTTACTCTGTTTAAGATGAGAAATGAGCAACTCTGAGCTATAAAAGCAGGATCTTTTCATATTTTTGGTGAATTTAGCAGCTATTTTGAATATTTTATATTTAGCACAATGTTTTTCATTTCAAACACCAGCTTTGAAGAAGACAGCCTTCTCTGTGTTTTAAAGCAAGTCCACATTAAGCCCAAGGTAGCAGCTTTTACTGTTAAATATTCTTAAACACAGCAGACTTCAAAAGAAGTTGTTTGCTGGATGCAGTTAGATAAAGTGATAAGAATTTCTTTAAATACTTCATCCTTTCCTCATAAACATGAGAAATACAATTCCACAAGAAGGAATTTTATCTCAGTAGTCTTTCATGGCAAAGAACCACTGTTGTAGGCATTGTTGAAGGATATCAAAAGGAAAAAGGACACATGCCTTCCTTTTCCTTTTATATATATATATATACATATGTATTTATAATCATTTCAAGTCTGAAGAGCTGACAAACTTCATTACAGAAACATTATGGTATGTGTCAACCAGTACAGCAACATCACCTCAAGGAAGAATCACAGAATGGTTGAGGTTGGAAGGGACCTCTAAAAATCATCTGGTCCAACCACCCTGCTCAAGCAGGGCCACCTAGACCCAGTTGCCCAGGACCATTCAAAAGAAGGCTTTTGAATAATTCTGTGGATGGACACTCCACAACCCATCTGGCCAACCTGTGCCAATGCTCAGTCACCCTCACAGTAAAAAGTGTTTCCTGATGTTCAGAGGGAACCTCCCATGTTTCAGTTTGTGCCCATTGCCTCTGATCCTGACCCTGGGCACCACTGACAAGAGCCTGGCTCCATATGCTTTTCACCCCCGCTTCAGGTATCTATATACATTGATCAGATCCCCCCTCCTTCTTTTCTCCATGTTAAACACTCCCAGCTCTCCCAGCCTTTCCTCATAGAAGAGGTGCTCCAGTCCCTTAATCATCTTTGTAGCCCATCTACTGACCCTCCAGTATGTCCAAGACTCTCTTGGACCAAGGAGCCCAGCACTGGACACAGCACTCCAGGTGTGGCCTCATCAGTGCTGAGCAGAAGTGAAGGGTCATGTCTCGTGACCTGCTGGCAGTACTTTGTCTAATGCAGCCCAGGATACCACTTGCTTTCTTTGCAGGTTCACATTGTTGCCCACCAGGACCCCTAGGTCCTTTTCTGTCAAGCTGTTTTTCAAGCTGGACACCCCTCAGCACATACTGGTGCCTGGGGTTGTTTCTGCTCAGCTGCAGGACTTTGCACTTCTTGTTGAACTTCGTGAGGCTCCTGTTGGCCCATTTCTCCAGCCTGTTGTGGTCCCTCTGGGTGGCAGCACGACCCCTGGCATATTAGCCACTTCTCCCAGTTTTGTGTCACCTGCAAACTTGCTGAGAGTACACTCTGCCCCATCATCCAGATCATTAATGGAGATGTTAAACAGGACTGAACCCAGTATTGACCCCTGGGGTACAGCGCTAGTTACTGGCCTCCAACTCAATTTTGTGCCACTTATCACCACCCTCTGGTTCCGGCCATTCAGCCAGTTTTTAGTCCACTTTGCTGTCTGCTCATCCAGCCCATACATCAACAGCTTATCTATAAGGATCTTATGGGAGACAGTTGTTGTGGAGGCACCCACAAAACAGGCAGAGTAGCTACCCATGATTGATCAAACATTATCAAGGGTGGCCTCACAATGACATCAGCC
>VZZY01022458.1:0-68321 GCA_013400335.1 Eurystomus gularis
ACTGGAGCTGATCTCCTCAGCAAATGTGTTTTCAATTTGCAATGTCCATTCGTGATTTCGTGCTTTTCCTCGTCTCTCTGACAGAAACTTTAATAGCAGGAGCGTAGGAGATGCACAGTGTCAATCCATGACTCATCTGAGGAGAAATTCTCTTCTTGAATGAGTAGCATCCTGAGAACTGTTTTTCAAGCAGTTTGTTTAGGCAGTCTTTATATTAGATAGCGTATATCTGTTGATAAATTATAGCAGTATTTTTTAATCGAGTAGCCATGACAAACGTGTTTAATGTTTATTAGATGACTGTAGATCTTGTACTGAGTCCTTACTGAGATCTCAATCCCAAGACTGAGTTCATGGTTATGTGACACCAATTCCTTCCACCTCTCCACAAAAGACATGGTCCTTCTCTGACTTTAGTCATGCTTTTATGGCAATTTTCTTCAGCAAGTACAGAGAATGACAAGAAAAAGCCTTCTGAATAGACAGCATCCTTTTCTCTTCAACCTCTCCAAGCTACAAACTCACTCGTTCCATTGTCATTCACCATTTCCTCCTTATCAGTCACCTGTCCTTAAGAAACGGGGAAGAAGTCATTTGTCATTGCTTCTAAGAGGTTATCAAGTAGTGGGAACGCTCTATAACTAAGCTACATATTGAGTTGTTTTCAGATATTTTTGGCAGTAATATTAAATAACCAAGTTTAGGTAGTTACTGAAAGAACTTGGAAAAAGAGAAGACTAAACTTAGAATCATAGAATCTTAGAATCCTGGGTTGGAAGGGATCTCAAGGATCATCTGGAACAGCCTTTCTTGGCAAAAGCCTGATCTAGACAAGCTGGCCCAGCCCCTGTCCAGCTGGATCTTAAAAGTGTCCACTACTGGGGACTCCACCACTTCCTTGGGGAGATTATTCCACTGGCTGATTGTTCTCATTGTGAAAAATTTTCCTCTTGTGTTTGGAATCTCCCCAGGAGTAGCTTGTACCTGTTATCCCTCCTCTTCTCCGTGGGACTTCTTGTAAAAAAGGAGTCTCTATCTTCTTTGCAGCTACCCCTTAAATACTGGAAGATGGTGAGGTCTCCACCAAGCCTTCTTTTCTCCAGGCTGAACAAACCCAGTTCTCTCAGCCTTTCCTCATCTGGCAGCTTCCCATCCTTGGATCATCCTTGTGGCCCTCCTCTGGACCTTCTCCAGCCTGTCCACATCTTTTCTGTACAGCAAGGACCAAAACTAAACACAGAATTCCAGATGTGGCCTAAGCAGCGCTGAGCAGAGTGGGATAATGACTCTTTATATCTGCTGGCGATGCCCTTGTTGATGGAACCCAGCATCTCATTGGCTTTCTTTGCCACAGCAGTAGCACATTGTTCACTCCTATTGAGCTTGTTGTCCACCAGGCCCCCCAGGTCCTTTCCACGGAGCTGTTCCACAGCCAGGAGGATCCCAGCCTGTGATGCACTCCTGGATGATGTTTTCACTTCTCTAAATAAAACATTAGGGTACTCAACTCAACTTTGTGATCAGTTTAAGATCTTACTAATTCAATAGATTGCAGTTAATTCTTCCACAAGCTACTCAGAACTTTTGATCATGACTTCTGCATGGATTATTGTATTCAGAGTGAGTAAAAAGGCAGAGTGAAATATGTGAACTTGGAATGAAGCACTTTTTCATCTCCTCTTTTACTTGAGATATTTTGGATAAAACTTTTTTCCTAAAAAAAAAAGTCAAGAATTCTTCTTACAGATTACAATTCCTTTATGATATTTGCATGCATTAGCAAAAATCCCTCCGGCCTTCACTGGTGTGGTGTTTCCACAGTCCCTTCTTATATCGGGTTATATCGGGTGCACAACTTAGGATCAAAAATTGCCTGCAAACAAATAGTGAACAAATATTAGTCTCTAAAATGCCAAATCCACAACGGACGTGAGCAAACCACAAAACCAACTGACATGGTTTCAGAAATCAAGTGCTCTTGGGGGATTATTTTCAAATCTAAAAAGCAGCAAATGAATTATTTCACTGAATTTATTACTTTCTTATTTTTAAAAATAATATTCATGGCGTTGCCAGTACAAAACAGTGTCAACACTTCCAAGGAAAGGAGACTTGAGAGCGAATGTGCAGTTCTCCGTGGCAGAAATCAGAATGGAATGCATAAAAAATAATTAGAGGTCAGAGGGGCTCCAGAAAAGAAAGCAAAAGGCAGAAGATATGTTTACAAGGGCTTGGTGAGGTAAAACTAGAAATGCTGGGGGTAAATGAAAAAGAGAAAAAGAAAAAGCTTTGAGAAATTTCTCTCTTGGAATATATACTTAGAGATTTTTCTGGGAAATTCTGACAATGCTGCATTATCACAGTCCTTCAAAATACCTACTACTACCAGAAATATGTATTTCCAAGTATATATGTTTGTGTATTTAGATTCTAATGTTATGATCTTAGATACTTCTGCATGTCACCTATAGGCACATTTCTTTTTATCTGAAAGTCAGGGATATCAGTTCCTTTTCTTTTACACTTTTTTTCTTTTATCTTCAGGAATACATCATTAAACCCAAAATCTGCGTCAGAGCCATATGAGAGATTTTCTCATACATTTCTCTCTTCAGTTCTGCTTTAGCAGGACTTTCAAGGGTAGGTTCTTCATCTTTTCTAACAAAATCTTCTAATACACTCTCAAATAGTTTCTTGGAAGTGAGTAGCCAAGTACTTATGAGAACTATTATTTGCACTCTTTCCTTTGACCAAAGGGAGTGTTCCTGTGTTTGCCAGACAGGTCACAACCTTCCCAGTATTACACACCAGCTGAGCATCTGCTTTTCAAGACCAAGGTAACTAGAGTTAATTATAATAACAGGTTTTATTCTTTTTTTCTGAAAAGATCATCTGACTTTGCCATTATATTTTGCATGAATGCGTTACTGGCCTGATTTTCAATTAAGGCTATTGTCTTTATCTATATAAAGTGATATATACAGTTGGAAGACTTCCTTTTGTTTCTAAAAATCATTCCTTCAGCACTGAAGATACCGAGGAAATCAGTCACGTAAAACTAATTGTATGTGCAGTGGAGAAGATGATGTGCAGATGCTTGCCCAGCCTCTGATGCTTTCTCCTCATTTGGAGGCTTTTACTATCAGCTGAAGGGATTTTTACTCACATGGAGCCACTGACCAGTTAGTTCCTGGTCATGAGAGCACGGAAGGATGAGCAGAAAAAAGTTAACATCTTAAACTGTTGTGATCATTGGGCTTCATTGCTAGCTTTGAGAGGAAAACGGGAATTCTGCCTGTCTGGAAGTTCCCACATGTGAAAAAAAATATCCTCAATCAGGTGGAAAAGTATTTCAGAATGTTTTATAAACAGGTATTTATTTTAAAGATAAACCAACAAATACTGAAATACTTTGTTTCAGTAGTGCAGACACAACACAGCAAATAGTAGAAACACAGCACAAAGTGCAACAGTACTGAATTCAGTCCTGTGTTCTGCCTTTGCGTTTTTTAAGGAAATGTTTTGTAATGTTGCCAGAATTTGCAACATCAGTTTGTTCTTTAATCCATGAGTTTCATTAGATAGTTTTTTACATGAAGTGGCATCATGCAAACAGAATACTCGTAGTGTCTTTATATCATCTTCCTTACAACTACTGTACAATAAAATTAATTTAGTAACTAAATAATATAAGGAATTATTGCCTTCTTTCTTTTAATGGATTTTTTAAAATGATGCAATGCCTAAATACGTTTATCTGATGAAGTTTTTACAAGTCCCTCATACTGGAAAACAATTTGCTCATTGATGTTGTCATAAATGCAAATAATATTCACCAGGTAATTTGGCAAACCAGGTAAATAATAACAGAAAATGTCAATGAAAATTATCAATGGAATTGGTAATGAATGCCAGCTTCTCTCATGGTAAGTGTACCCAATTCACACGTTCAGAGAGTTGTTTAATTATAACTGCTTGTATAAGAGATGTTATTCCTCTTCTCTCTGGATGAGAGAAGACTGCCAGACAGCATAATGTATGGGAACTGTTGCTTTTCAAACGAGCTTATGAAAATCTCATATACATTTTCTTTCACACAAATATAATTATTCAGGCTTCCAAGGTCTTTTTCATAATATTTGTGATAGCAAAGCACGAGGACCTGATGCACACGGAATATATAGCTGGAGGAATTTCAAATGCAATCAAAGGGAAATTTATACTGCGATAATAAAAAAATATAATTGCAGAAAATTTCCTGGTTTTCAGCTTGGAAAAATGAGTGGGTCAGTTTGTGTTTGGATGACAAGCTGCTGACATGCAGTCTAGAGAATTCCTAAAAGTGTTTTATTTTAAAAGAGTTGGCCATCAAGAAGCAGAGGATTATTTTGTAGTTTCGGACTGAATTCCTACATTCGGTTTCCTAGAGGAAACCCTATCCCCTTGGTGGACTCTAATAGGAGAGGTTGAGAAAAGGCAAATCCTCCCTCTCTTTGCAGCATCTTCCTAATCACGAAAACACACTCTAAACTCACACACACAAGGTGAAGAGTAACAATACTGCCAAGGGGAGAGTCTTACATCCCTGTCTGGTAACTCCTTCTATGCCCTTCATAATATAGGGTTTTTTCAGACCCATAAATTGAGTCTTAGGATAGGCCAAATGTTTCCAAATGGAGGCATCTAAAGTCTTGGTGACTAAACAGAGTTCTTCCTTTTCCCCAGTGCTACGGCTGAGTAGAGATTTCCTTTAAAGCCTGGTAGCATAGTCTTGGCACTCTTTAGATGCATAACGATGTTTAGTATTTGGATATTAACAGCTTGCACTTCTACGGAGAGTGCTTATCAAAGGAGCAGGTGAAATGGGACCCTGACCCTGCCACTACTCATAGGAATTCATGCCACTGTTTTCAAGAGAGCCAGCCTTGATTCACCTTTCTTAACCTATTGACAGGAAAAATGTCTCTTCTCAGTGCAAATCAGCTACTACTACATGTATTTCTATCATATTCTTATAGTATTTAAAAAGAGAAAGTGAAGTGAATAGTTCTTTCTCCTGTATTCAGAGCAATGAGCTTTGAAAAATACAGTTTCCCTGTATTTTTCATTTGCTGGAAGTATATTCCTCACGTCAGGAGAATACCATGGGGTATCTGATACCATGGGTTGAAAACTATACATTCTCACAGCATGATACACTTGGGCCTGAAACTTTAGGAAAAAACCTGTATGACAAGTCCTGTCCGTGGCAGAGGTCTGGAGGTATATGGTAAATGGGAAAGGCCTATCCCAAAGGTGTCTGGTTTTTACTTTGCCTTTGTACAGTTCCATGAAATATCAATAATATTAGGACTTGTTAGATTATGACATAATTAAAAGGAATTGCAGTGTGAAAAGAGCTGTCTCGATATGCATCAAGTCCCCAGCACTAAGTGACACGGTGGCTGGATGTTTAAGGCAACCTTTGTATTTTGAATTTGAGTAACACGTTTTGAAGCAGTTATACAGGGGAGCATCTGTTCCTCTCGGCTGGCTGATGTACTAAAGCTTTCCCTTCTCTTATACCCACAGTGTGATTCTGTGGTGAGACAAAGTGCCCCAGTATAAAGCTGGTTTTGGGAGGAGTGGGATTTAGGATGGAAAATGCCACACACTCAACCTGGACTAGAATAACTGCTCTGGCATTGATAGTTTTACTGAGACTTGAAATCTTCTAGTTCCACTTACTGACAGGGGAAACGAGATGAGGAAAAGTAAAAAATCCTTATGTGTGAAATCTTTATAAAATTCTTGCAAATCTTCTAAAACTACCTGCTTAAGTTTAGGTAGTATTTTTTGGACGGCTGCTTTTTATTTTCAGTTGCTACCTGGAAATATCTGTGATTTTCATATCCTGTCGGATCAAAAAGCGGACACAATTTATTTGTCAGAATGAGCACTGAGTATTTGGACCACTTGCTTTCCATGCTTGGTCAGTGAATGAAGCTGAACCTGCTGTCTCTAGCTCGGTACCTTACCTGTCTTCAGGTAAGACTGCGAGGAGGGGGGAACTGGTTGTAGCAGGAGAACCCAACCCTTCATCTTGTAGAGTAAATATTATCTCAGGACGTCTCTTGCTCTGTGTCAGATTCAGCAGGAGATGTTAAGTTATATTTCTGCAATAACATGCAACAATGCCAGTGTAGGAGGTTCTTTGACATCTTTATCTGCTACCAAAATAATATTGCCTACAACACGTTGCGATTTATGATACAGAAAGGGTCATAAATCAACAGGCAGGATGCTGGTTAAAATGGAACATGTTTGTCAGAAGATGTCAGGTTGTACGATTCTGATTTTTTTTGTGTGCCATGTAAGGCAATTTTCAGTTTGTTTTACATCGTATGGATGTAAATTAGAACACATATTCAGTGACGGTTATTTCTTTGTGTTTCACCTTCACAATTACTGATGCTTCGTCATTTATACTGCTCAGAAAGTCATGGAAATAATCTTTTTTTAATGGCTAAGTTTCATTCATTTTTTCCCACTCTCCTATTCAAATGAAAAGGCTGAAAAGTTCCTGCACGGATACTTATAATATCACGCTGAAGATGCCCAAATTAGGAATATTTCTATCACACGAGTATTTAAGGCTTTTCACTGTTTGAAGCATGGAGTTAGTTAGAAAGAAGACCTTTATAATTATAATTTTGGTAGTCACTGCTCTCCTGTCTTTCTTGTAATATATTTATGCATCACTCAGCCTGAAATTCTTCAGATTTAGATTTTAACTATGAGCTTGGGATGCATTAATACAGGCACCTGTCACTGTCTCAGCAGGACTGTCCTTCAGGGATACACTAGTGGCTCGCAGCTTTGTCTGCGTGGAAATTCAGCTGGCTTCACAATGTGTCAGAATTACCGTGGAATTATGTTTCTGTCTGAGGAGAGGTTCCCACCTCATTTCCTGTAACTCCAGTGAAAACCTGTCCAGGCCTGAACGTGGAATTTGGTACCTTTAGTGCCACCGACACAAAACAGGTCACATTTGTTTACAGAGTGAGGGCTCAGTTAAATAAGGGAGAAAGATTTCGATTTCTTCCTTATTTGATACGGCCTTTTTTCTTTCTTTTTTACCTAAAAGACAACCAGTCTTCAAGTACAAAATAAAAGGAAAAGCTCTGTCTGTACTTGCGTGTATATTCATAAGCAGACCTAAATAACTTAGCAAGAGCTTAATCCTTTTCATTTTTAAATACATTACATTAATCCATTTATATGAGATTATTATTTCTAGCTCTTCTGTGAGGCAGAGCCTCAGTACCTAATATAATCTTTTCAGTTAAAAAGAAAAAAAGAGAGAAAAAAATGCCAAACTTGCATGACTAACAGCAAATAGAGGGTTTGTTCCATTACAGTTTACATGCTGGTCGCTTCGATGACCTCGGTATCAGTTTTCTTAAGCTCAAGTTCTGCTTCTCATACTTTGCCCTCTGTTCTTTTCCAGGCATCCCTGCTCTTGGCGGCTCTTCCCTTCATCCAGGCAATTGAAGGAAGCACCTAATCCTGATGCAGGAGGAGATCCATGTTCTATAGCTCTCATTTCAGGAACTTCTTGCAGATACCCAGGTAACATATGAGATGGCATTTCTAATCATAAAGAGCCCATGACAGTAAATTCGTCCTGAATCCTTTCCAAAGGCCAGGCTAAGTGTGGAGTCTCTTAGGAGCTGAGTTTGCCCTTTGCAGATCAGATCTTCTGTGTTCCCACCACTCATCATTAAGCGAACACATTCCTTGCAACAAGGTGCCATGGATGCTCCAACATTTACATAGTGTCAAGAACCAGTTAGACAAATTAGGATGGAAAATAGATCCGGAAGGGTGTTCTTAACTACAGGAATAACATTTTCGTTCAGGAAATCTATAAACCACAAACCGCTGGAGCTGGGAAGGTATATCAGAGCGTGAGCGCTGGTGACCTCTAGGCAGGGCCTCACTTAGGGCCATCTCTTGTGGCAGGATGCCAGGCCAGACGAACTTTTATGCTGATCTGCTGCAGCCACTCGTTCAAACCGTGACAACTGCAGCATTATGAATGGATGCCACAGACGCAAAGCAATAAATCTTTCCCTAACAAGGAGTTAGAGCTGGTTTTTGTAGTCGGTGACAGCTTTGCCAAAGTCAACGAGCCACTGGGGACCCTCCATCTGAGGTGATTCCAGGTCTGACAGTGGTCTAGATGCTTGTTGTCTCCATGTGACTAAGCTCTGAGGAAAGGGGTGAGTGGGTAGTGGTGCTGAATTCTACAATATCAAATATATAAGTGAAGACATACTGAAAATTAATTAAACTTAATGTTTAAATATGACAATATTTTAAAAATTTTAGAATTTCCTAACGGGAGGAGAAATGTTATACCTGTGAGGGTGCCCGGTCCTGGCCCAGGCTGCCCAGCGAGGTTGTGGAGTCTCCTTCTGTGGAGAGATTCCAAATCTGCCTGGACGTGATCCTGGGCCCCCTGCTCTGGGTGACCTGCTGGAGCAGGGGGGTTGGACGAGATGATCTCCAGAGGTCCCTTCCAGCCCACACTGTGCTGGGATACTGGGATGCTGTAATAACAAAAGGGCCATAGTTGGCTGGTGCTCATATAGCTGAATAAAACCTCTGGAAGGCTGCAAACGGTTCTTAGAGCTTTACAAAGAACAGTTGATTCTCCAACATTTTATTTTTCTTTGTCAGTCACATGAAGGGAAAAGAAAGTTCATTAAGCGTTAAAGTATCTGGGATTTATCTTGTCTCTGATAACAATGGCAAAATGTGAAAGGAACCTGAGTGGGCTATAGGAAAATACTCACCTGTAAAGGTATCTGTCACATGAGAAATGAATTAATTTGTACTTAGATTCGCTGCACCAGCTCAATTTCTATGCCTCCTTTCATCCACATGTATTCTTTAAGTGCCATTCAGATTTACTCAGTGGATGTCTAAACAACGTACAGAAAATGCTGGCATTTCTTCACCAGTACAGAGTGACTTCTCCTGAATCTGCAGGGCAGGAAGCAATGTATGAATATTCATTGTTCTCGTGTAGGTAACATCTCCACTGATGCAAGGGCTGCCTGAGCACATGTTCTTTGCCGTGAAATCTGGAGTTACGGCAGCAGGCAGTTCTGCCCACGGTCCCAAAAGCAGCGCAGAAGTGTGAGCTGATGAGGGAGTACAGGTGTTACTGCTGCAAAATTTAAGGAATGATTAGAGGATTCCCAAATGACTGGGAAAACAATTACCGAGCCCATCAGCCTGCATGCTTAAGGGCGTTTAAGTTGCCACCAAGTAGCTCAGAAAAGATTTACACGTGTTATGTTGCAAGGCTACTCTAGTTGCATTTTCTTCCGCTTTCCACTGAAGCATTGGATAAAGGACAAGCTGTCTGCCA
Organism: Eurystomus gularis; assembly: GCA_013400335.1. Classification (NCBI taxonomy): domain Eukaryota; kingdom Metazoa; phylum Chordata; class Aves; order Coraciiformes; family Coraciidae; genus Eurystomus; species Eurystomus gularis. Next base: position 9,422 of record VZZY01022458.1, read on the forward strand.
GAACGGTTGAATAATTTATTTCACAGAGGCAGTTGCTTACGGAATTCATTCATTATATTTATGGAGGGCATTCTCACAGAGTTGTAGCATCTTAATTGGCCTTTCTATATGTATACAAACCTGATAAACAATTGTAAAACTGCACACCACCACAGTCTGAAGTTCTCCCCAGGAGCTAGTTACGCTGCAGGTTTTACTAAATCTCTTTGCAGGTTGTTTCCAGTGTTGACACAGCTACAAGTGTCATAAAAAGATGGGGTATCCCTGAAACAAACGCCCACTTTATTAGGGCTGGTTATCCATGAAACAAATGTCATGGCAGTATACATTATGAAAAAAAAAGGCGAAAAATAAGGTTTTACCCACTTAACAATGTAACTGCAGCAGGGAAATTGAAGAACAAGAGGCAGACTCATGAATTAAAATGATGTCTCCTGTTTCATCCTTCCCATCGCTGTTAGCATGCTCACAGCTGGTGGTCCTCAAACAAAGATCTTTTTGTGCACTTAATTTTCAAGGATGAAAACATTCTATTTAATTCCACCAAAGAAAAACACGTTTCAAAATTTAATGTTCTGTTAGTTATTAAGCTCTTTCATTAAAAAAATCCTACTTTTTTAAAGATTGTTGTGGGGGATAATGTGTTTCACTTGCAGGGTTTAGCTAGAGAAAAAATGTTACATTTGCTAGATGCTTTATAGTGAGAAATAGGTATTACCAATATTTGCATACCGTGTTCCACTAATTGCTCTTGGTTGGTTGCTGGTCCTGTTTACAGCAGAGGTGATACGGGAAGACAGGGAGCACTGATCCATGGCAAAGATTCTGCTTCCACTCCAGACTGTTACGGTCCGTTTTGTTGGGTTTCAGTTAAACTGGTTTTCATATTTTTCTGAGGACTGAGATTAAAAGCCCTAAAGAGACTAGAGATTGTTTCCTTTTAGTGAACATAGAGTCGTTCTGGTTGGAGGAGACCTTTAAACTCATGAAGTCCAACTGTTAACCCAGCACTGCCAGGGCACCACTAACCCATGGCCCTCAGCACCACATCTCCACAGCTTTGAAACCCCTCCAGGGATGGGGACTCCACCACTGCCCTGGGCAGCCTGGGCCAGGCCTCACCTACCCTTTTGGGGAAGAAACATCACTTGTCCTCCAGACTGGTGGACTTTGGACCCCTAGAGAGACATGCTGGGTTACAAAGAACATCTCTGAACTGGATGCAGCATAGTGTTGCCCTGTCTCCAAAAGTGAAAGCCATCCTTGGCCCTGAAGGCCAGGGCCAGTGATCCTATGAGAGAAGTATCTTTCTTTCTACAATTTAGTACAAGTGCTTTTTTTTTTTTAAGGAGTGTTGAACTAGCGTTACTTAATTGTAATAAATAGAAACATATTCAGAAATCTTAACTTTTATCCAATTAAAAACTGAAATAGCCTATTTCTTTAAAGATTATGTGAAGAGTAAGGAGTTTTAGTGCAATTCCATATGCGTGGTTTAAGTTAGAAGTACCGAGAGGGAAAACACTAGGTCTTTTCAGTATTATTTCATCACCTCTGCCATTCTGGAACCAGACAGGCCAATGAAAGTGAAAACCTGTTCAATTTTTAAACCCTCAGAGGCTAGGTTCACTCTCACAAGATCCCCCAGCATTACAAGAAGAAATAGCTACTTGAGCACCAGCATAGGTATTTATAAGACATACTGCTTGGTGATGTTCCTGCTGTCAGGCTGCACAGTATCCGCATCAAAAGCAGGAAGATCCTTCATGGCTTTCTGTGGTGAAGCCACAGATACTGAGAGGTGGAAGGGTGGAAGGGTGCAGCGCAATGAAGGGAGATGCTGTAGCTCTTGACCATGGACCCGTGTGAACCTCAGCCTGGGCTGCCTGAGAGGGGCCAGAGGAGGCCCCAGCAATGATGGGAGGGCTGGAACCCCTCTGCTGGGACGCCAGGCTGGGAGAGTTGGGCTTGTTCAGCCTGGAGAAGAGAAAGCTCCGAGGAGACCTTCTGGTGGCCTTTCAGGACTTCAAGGGGCCTGTCAGAAAGATGGGGACAGACTTTTGAGCAGGGCCTGTTGGGACAGGACAAGGGGTGATAGTTTTAAACTAAAAGAGGGAAATTTAGACTGGATAGAAGGAAGACATTTTTGACAATAAGGGTGGTGAGACCTGTTTAACCTGGAGAAGAGAAGCCTGAGAGGGGATCTGATCAATGCTCATCAATAGCTGAAGGGCAGGGGGCAAGAGGATGGGGCCAGACTCTTGTCAGTGGTGCCCAGAGACAGAACAAGGGGCAACAGGCACAAACTAGAACCCAGAAGGTTCCATCTGAACAGGAGGAGAAACAACTTTGCTGTAACAGCAGCTGAGCCTGGCCCAGGCTGCCCAGAGAGGTTGTGGAGTCTCCTTCTCTGGAGAGATTCCAAACATGCCTGGACGTGATTCTGGGCACCCTGCTCTGGGTGACCTGCTGGAGCAGGGGGGTTGGAGGAGATGATCTCTTACCTACACCATGCTGGGATTCTGTGATTCTTGGTCCCTCTTATAGGCGGCCCCTGCATGACAGAAGCAGAGCTATAAGGAATAACATTAAGAATCCTGAGAAGCAGTGATTTTTATGAGTATTGTTGGATTTGTGTGGCTGCATCAGCGATGGAAGGTACTGTCTATTGGATCTTCTCTGAGAGGCTATGGGAGGTCATAATGGGCACCGCTACCTTCCAGTCTCCAGTGACAATGCCATTGCCAGTTTGCTTTCCAAGCCTGGGAGCATCTTTCAGTTGAAGGCTAAAGAGCCAAAAGCATCAGGAAACGAGATGATGCACTCTCTGGAAAACCTGCTGACAAGGAGACATTTTGCAGAGGAATTCTATGGAACTTGGGACTACTTGTACTCAAAGGATGGTTCTCTTCACAGTCTAGACAGTCTATTGTAGTGGTTTTTATCTCTTTTTCCCCAGAAATGCTTTTGTTCTAAACAAAAAGTCTTTCACTTAGGGCAGGGGCAATTTAGCCGTTGATGACTGTTGCAGGGTCCTGAAGGGAGCAGGTCTGCAGGGCAAGATGTAATCAAACCTGCTGAGTGATGTGAGAACTGGTATCGCAGGACTATAACCCAGCTGCTTGTCTAAGGAAGGAAGAACCTTGTGATTAAGCCCCCAGATACAAGTGCTAATTAGAAACTGAAGAACCAGACTCCATCAAAAACTGAGATGGGATTTTGTAGAGAGCTGAGGAGGGGGTCAAAGCTGTGTTTAGCCTGTGTAAGTATTTTTAAGAATAAACTGCTTCAGCCCCATGTGTTTTCATTTTCCTCAACTTCTATGATTTTCTGTCTTCCTTTCATTCCATTTTAGACACTTACTTCACCATGTAAAAAGTTAGTACCCTCATCTGGATGTTGGGAAGATAATAGGTGTTACCGTATGTGACAATTGCCTTTTTATCAGTATGAGGTCTTGAACTTGCTTGGAAAATTGCAGGAGTTCTGGAAAGGAATGGGGAGCCAATGTACCTTTCAGGGTCCCTGGGGTGAACCCCACTGAAAACATTACGAGTGGCTGACTGCTTGGGCTCTGCAGTGTCATCTCTATGTGTTTAAGGTTGGCCAGGAGACCAGGTACAGAAACAAGGATCTTCAGATCATCTCCTCCAACCCCCCTGCTCCAGCAGGTCACCCAGAGCAGGGTGCCCAGTCTTCAGATGGGTTATCAAACATGAGACATTTCCTTTAGTTGAAAGATGTCTTAAAGATACCCAAGAAGCATTCAAAACCAAGCCACGTTTTCTTCTGTAGCCATCTGGTTTTACATCTCCAGGTCACCCTGAATGTGAATATGATGTTTTTCATCGTGTCACAGCTCTGGATTTGAATGCATTAACCCAGGTGTGTTTCAGAGAGCTCGTCTGAGAGCACACCGTTCATGGCTTTTTAAAAACAGCCTTATCAGGTTCTGATTGCTGAAACACAAATACTGCATCGTGGATTGTGTTCCGAAAAAGCTTTTGCGCTTATTCGGGGAGTGCGAAAGGACCGGTGGGAGTTTTGCCGTGGTATTTCATCGTGGTGGTTCAGTAAAGCTGCAGCGGGTCTCTGCAGTAGCTGAGCTGCGTGGCTGCGGTCGCTGCCACCCCCCGGCCGCAGACAGAGGAAGGAAGAAAAGGTTTTAAAAATGCCTTTTTGAGTTGAGATAAGGAAAGTTTAATACAGAAACACGTAAGAAACAGTCGCAGTAACAACAGCAATAACAGCAGTATTAAAGAAGCAATACACAGAAATGGGCAACACCGGGGACAAAGGGACGGACTGATCACACAGGCCTGCGCCGAACCCGGAACAGGCCCCGAGCCAGAGCTGGCCCCGGGGCAGGATGTCAGCGTGGTAAAGAATAGCCTGGCTGCACCGAATTAACCCTGTCCTGGCCGAAGCAGGACATTCATATTCAGCGTTAAATCATGGCACAGAGAAGATGCAGAATGTAATTATGCTTGAGCAAAAAGAAAAGATGAAAATAGCAGATATATTTACCTAAAAATTGAAGAGCACTTTTATTTTCTTATTAAAGGAACGCATTTACTACATACCTGGAATGAGAGACATACTCTTCCTCTGTTGAGCAAAGCTGCTAAATAGCTTAAGGAACCTCCCTGAATAATTCTTACGGAAGTTTTGGCACAGCTCCCGCTGGTTGCTGAGAAAAGATTTGTGGAATTTAAAACCTAAGTAACAATGGGATTAGAAGGATAATACCTTGAGGCATACTAGGCCTGGGAGGAACTAAGGGAGAGAGAGGAAGAACTACTTGAGAGGAAGAAAATACGAAAGGAATGGATATCGTGGTTTGATTGGGCTAAAGAAAGACTAGTCTAAGAGTGAGAAGTTCATAAACACGATGCAAGAGAATTTTAATTTGAAAAGGGACAAATTAAAAATTTGGAATTTGTCAGGGTGAATTGCACACGTGGATAAAGTACTTGTGCGTAAGTCAGGGGTGCAGGCGAATGTTCAATACCTGTGGGGAATTCATTCCTGCCAATAGCTTTAAAAGGCTTGTTTCATGTTCGTAACATGCATCCATGCCAGGTCCTCCGTTCTGTGCATACTTGACCAAAGCTACCATTATTTTCCTTTCAGCTAAGCCCAATTATATATGGAAAAACAAAAATCACAGAATCACAGAATGCTAGGGATTGGAAGGGACCTCGAAAGATCAACTAGTCCAATCCCCCCACCGGAGCATGCAGGAATTTTATGCCCCTGGCCTGAATTTTGATCCTAACCAGCACTTCATCCCCCTTCACAGCACACCGCATTGGATTTTATATGCAAATTGTTCAGATGGTGCAGGTTCTTTCCCCCTCTGCTGGGAATGTGCAGAACTGCAGATGATACAACAGCGTTTTGTAGCGGTTCTTGTCAGTTCAACTGTCCTGGAAACACCTTTTCTTCTCTTTTTCTGAGCCCTGCTCTCATGCATTTTGTTTTGTGTTAGCTGTGCTTGTTCTTTATTCCCAGTGTTATAAACTTGCTCTGAAAACTAAGGACACCAAATAAAAACAGGCCTATGGTGTGTAACAAGGACAGAACAGTTTTATTTCTATGAAGTTACTCCAATGACCAATAGAAGGTAGCAAAGAATTCTTTTAATTTACAAATTCATAAGTGCACATTTACCTGCTTTGGCAGAGGGGTTGGACTAGATGATCTCTAGAGGTCCCTTCAAATCCTTACCACAATGGGATTCTGTGATATGGATCCATTTTTAAAATGCCGCTTTTTTTTTTCTTTCCTAAGTTTTCACAGATGTACAGTAAGTAAAATGTGATAAGAGCCAATTAAAGGTTGCAAATGATTGAAGAATTTCCAGAAAAGAGCAGATAAGGATCTGTTCTTACTTTGTGGCAACCAAGATTTTGAAGAATTAGGATGTAGGCTGAACATCAGAAACACTCGTGCAGCTGGAGATTATACAAAATAATACTACAATAATAGCACTTGGTTTTGTAAATCATCTTTACAGGGACCCATATTTCTTAATAGTTTAAAATTATAGGTAATACAAGGAAAACATTTACAAGCAAAATGAATTTTCAGTTGCTGGGTTATGTAGAGGTTATGCTGAAATTAATGTCTACCTCAGTCTTAAATCTTCAAAGTACTTTATGTTACCTGTGTCTAGAAGTAAAGTCTTTCTCCTTAAAAATGGAGGTAGTAGGTTGTTTTTTTTAAAAAAAAAAAAAAGCTTTTTTTCAAAGGAGAATGGACTAGTAGTAAAAACTTGAAATGGAATCTGCTCCATGGCTTGAGAAACATTGAAAATTTGTATTAAAACTGTATTTCCAAGGAACTGACAGCAAAATATAATTTTGGCAGGAGGGAAAAGAACAGACATGGTTCAGAGAAAATTATCATGCAGCAATAGTTGCTAGGTGTAAAAAGATGGCAAGTGATTTTAAGAGGAGGTTAAAAAGAAACACAATTATTATAAGGCTAAGGACTGAATAATATGTCACAAAACATTTTGTGAAAGCAAGCTAATGTCAGAGACACTTGAGTAACAGGAAAAGTTACTTAAGGCAAGTAAATTATAAATTGTAAGTAGTGAGTAGAAATTCTAGTCGACAGTGAAAACTTAATTCCTCCTTCAGCATCTAGGTTTTTGGAATAGGCCCAGATTTGTCACCCAGTCAAGAGCCTGCACAAGAACTGGAAAATTTTAAGAGCTAGAAAACCACCTGCCTTCCAGGTAGAGTTAATGAACAGTAAGTTGAGTTACACACAGGTTTAGCACTCCTGAAAACTGAAAACCCAAGAGCTTTGTGGCAGTTTCATGTGTACATAGACAAAAAGCTTAGATGAGAATATCAGAAATATCTATACTTATTATCTGTAGAATAAACTGCACATAGAAGGAGGGGTTTGCTGCCCTTTGGTGCTGCAAGCACCAGTCACTGGGTGAAGCAAACAGAAAATGCAGCACAGAGCCATGGAGAGAGTAAGAGAAAGGATGGTAATCGGGCCCAGGAAAGGTCAAGTAGGGAAATAAAAGAACTTCTGAGCCTTCCTACTTTGAAAAAGGGAGCAAATAAATTGCCTCTTGTTCTTTGCTTCCTTCTAGGGTCAGGTTCATGGGCTCTGCAAGTAAACAGGACTGCATCAATGAAATACATGGTGCTAAAGAGACGTCTTCTCCAAAGGAGAAAGAGCATAAAATCTGAATTTTTACTATTTTGTCTATCAAACACCAATGGTATTTTTCCCAGTGAACAGAATTCATGTGGTTTGTTTTTTTTTGTAATGCTGCTGTCATGTCAGAAGCTTCTGCTCTTAGAAGAAATATTCACCACTGTGAATTTATGGGGATTTGGTATTTATAAAACCTAAAGTACTAGTTTATCCAGAAAAAAAAAAAAAAGAGAAAGAATATTTCCTAACTGCAAAAATCTCACAGCCAGAGAGAAAAGCCTGAGGGCAGTTGGAAAGCTGTAGAACTCAAATGTGAAGAGCTGGGCATGGCTGTGCAGCTGTACAGCTATTTCTGCTTCATGCAATACCCACACACCTCGGGGTGTGATTGCAGAGGCGGGGGCAAGGAAGGAGAGGAGCTGTGGACTCCTCTGGTGTATCTGGAATAGCCATGACACCTTACAGGTAGGAGCCTTGAGAGCGTAGAATCATAGAACCATGGAATGTTGTGGCTTGGAAGGGACCCTTTAAAGATGTCCCTGCAGAGAGCAGGGACATCTCTAACTAGAGCAGGTTGCTCAGAGCCCCGGCCAACCTCACCTGCAATGGTTCCAGGAATGGGGCAGCGACCACCTCTCTGGGCAGCCTGGGCCAGGCTCTCACCACCCTCAGTGTAAAAAATTTCTTCCTTTTCTCTAGTCTTCTCTTCTCCAGGCTCAACAAGCCCAACTCTCCCAGCCTGGCCTCCCAGCAGAGGGCTTCCAGCCCTCCCATCATTGCTGGGGCCTCCTCTGGCCCCGCTCCCCCAGGTCCATGTCTCTCCTGTGCTGAGGACTCCAGAGCTGGACACAGCATTCCAGGTGAGCATGTTCAGGACTCATCGATGACAGGTCATGGACTTCATTTTTTACAATAGACAAGGAAGAAGATGGCCTGGAAATGACCAAGAAACCCCAAACATTAGGGAGTTAGGCATAATCTGAGCCAACACAGTAAACAGTAAGAGCTACCTCCTAGTCCTTGATTAAGAAGGAATCACAAGCTATGTCTAATGCTGCGAACACTGTTCAGCACTGTAACCCTGCATCAGCACTAATCATGCTTGCTTTGGTCCTGATGGCCACTCTAGCTGTGGAAGCGGAGAAATCAGTTCTTGCTGTAAAACTATACAAGCTGAGTTAATGTGTGGGCTTTTAGTCCAAGATTAGCTTCATGCTGCTAGGCCTGCTCTGCTTGCAGAAGCCAGTTTGCATGAATTATTTACAGTCATCAGCAGATTTTGTCTCCTCACTCCCTTTCCTTAACTAGCTTTAGAGTAGCTCTGATATGCCTACAGAAGCTAGAAGCACAGTTGTGCATACATGGAAAATATATCCCAACAGCTATTTCTTTTCCTGTTGTTGGAACAATTCCACCATCCATTTCACGTGGGATGAAGACTGTGGTTTTTGCCTCTTGGATGAGAGTGCTGAGTGCCAGAGCTCTAAGGACATCCAAAGGCTTTGAAAGAAGGTTGGGGCAAGGTGGGGGTGGGTCTCTTCTCTGAAGGAGAAAATGATAGGACATGAGAAAACAGCCTCAAGTTGCACCAGGAAGTTTAGGTTGGACATGAGGAACAATTTCTTCATGGAAAGGGTTGTCAAGGCCTGGCCAGGGCAGTGGTGGAGTCCCCATCCCTGGCGGGGTTTCAGAGCTGTGGAGATGTGGTGCTGAGGGACATGGTTTAGTGGTGACGTGGTTTAGTGGTGACCTGGCAGTCTTTGGTTAATCATTGGACTTGGTGATCATAAAGGTCTCTTCCAGCCAAACCAGTTCTATGATCCTATGATTCTATGGTTCTGTGTTTCTATGATTCTATGATTCTGTGCTTGCCCTGACCACCTCACCTGCAACTCCCATGCTCTGCTCGTGGCACTTCTCAGGTCCCTGGCACCAAGCTGTGTGTGATGATAGTATGAAAATATCTATTTTTAAAGAACTCACACATATAAATTATTCCTGGCTATATTTATCAGTGCGTCAGCTTCAACATTCCAAATGCCATATTATGAAAGTCCCAAGAAGAATGATTGTTTTGGGAATTCCACATCTCAGACTGCTTCTCACCATGTGACAGAGTGTGATTTTCCACCAGTATTTCGCCAGTGTTTTCTAATTATGACATAACAAAAATTATTCTGAGCCAGCTAAATACTTAAATACCTAAAATAAATACTTAAGTAAAATAAATACTTAAGTAAAAATTAGGTTCGTACATGGACAATGCAAAGCAAACTGTCAAGCTATCAAAATGTTTGGTGTGTAAAAAAGAAGGCTCTATCCTTTGCTAACAGAATTGCTATATTTCCTCTGTGATGTAATGCTGACATATATACAGTGATAGATCCTAGTCTTATGCTTGTTTTTTAAAAAAATTACTTTCCTTTGTTATGTGAGTTCATCCTTTGATATTGTAGTGGGTCTGGCTGAGCTGGTTTTCCCCACAGCAGCCCTCACGGTGCAGGGTTCTGTGCTGGGAGCTAGAAGGGTGTTATAACACCCCCGTGTTGTGACTGCTGCTGAGCAGGGCTCGCACAGCACCAAGGCTCTTCCCAACATTCCCCCTCAGTGGGATGGGGTGGGCAAGGTCTTGGGAGGGGACACAACCAGGACAGCTGACCCGAACTGACCAAAGGGAGATTCCAGACCATATGATGTCAGCTCAGCTGTAAAGCCAGGGAGAAGGAGGAGGAGGAGAGGCCATTCCTTTGTCCTCCGGAGCAACCGCTACATGTCTTGGAGCCCTGCTTCCCAGGGAGTGGCCAGACATCACTCGCTGATGGGAATTAGAGAATAAAANAAAGCTGAGAATAAACCTTTGTTTTCCTTTGCTTCCGCATGCGGATTTGCTTGGCTTTGCTTTGTTATTATTAAACTGCTTTTTGTTTCTCATCTTATTTTCCTCCCCTTTCTTTTTGCTCTGCTGAAGAGGGAGAGAGGAGAAAAGAGGGGGTGATAGAGCGGCTTGGTGGGCACCTGGCACTCAGCCAAGGTTAACCCACCACAGATATAAAGCACGAAACATCAATAACAAAGTAAGGGAAAACAAATACATTTATAACATTTTCTTGTTTAAATGTCACCTGTCAACTAAAGGATCAGAAAGCTCTTTAAAAAAAAGTATGAAGTGTCTCCTGAATACACACTGGAGTTGATGGGAGTCTTTCCACAGACTTTGGATCAAGGCTTAAAGAATTAACTCTATCAGCAAACCACTGGAGTAAAGTATGGTTGGGAAAAGTTAAGAGGAGAAGAGACACCTTAAGAAATTTTACACAATTCATAATAGTGGCAATAGAACTGAAAAATATTCTCAGTCCTAAGTCCTGTACCTCAGATCCATGTTTCCAGTCATTAATAGTGATTATTTTAGGACTTATAGGCACTATGTAGAAGTCATAGAATACAAGAGAAATAGCAAAGACACCTCCTCTTCCACTAAATGAAACTAATCATTTTTTATTGACTGACTTGAAGAAGAAAAATCACTGGTCCTCTTGGAGAAACTACCTTTAATAATTTAAAACAATATACTTGGAAATATCTGTAAAACCTTAAGGACAGCCTGAAAAAGAAAGCTTTCTACTCAGCATCCTGTCAGAGTTATCTGATTCAGTGGTCAAATAAGTTTAAAATAATGGCCTTCAGAAACACTTTATTTGATTTACAGTCATTTCCTTCTCTTTTCATCTCTTTAAAAAACAATAATATATTGATATCGTTTAACATCCCGCGGCTCGTAACAGTTCCAGGCATTCTATGAAACGGTTCTGTCTATAATATATGGTCTTCTTTCTACAAATCATTACATCCATGAGTAACTTTATGTACATGAGTTATTCCAGGGATTTGCTGGGAGCATTTGCATCTCCTCTCTTAATCGTTCGCAGAGTGGGTACTTTAAAGGCACACCGGTAATTCTACCCGTCACTGAAGTCTGAAAGTTGCATCAAACAGGCTCATGGTAGCTGTTTGAAGTCCACCTATGGTTTTCATAAAGTTATCGTGACTTTGAAAAATCAAACCCACAATTCTGGTTACAGGGCACAACAGAACTTGTGAAGCAAGTAGGAATCTGCCCTGAGGAGGGAGAATGGAGAAACACATTGGGAAGTTCTCAAGATTAATTAAATTGTGTGTGATATATGATAGCAACAGTATGAGGGGTGTAACACCTTTAGATGTCGACTGTGCAGTAGCAAGACTATGAGGAGCAAAGAGGACAGCTCCATGCGGAAGTTCCTTAGAAAGGAAAGAGAGAGGGTTACTTAGCAACGCACTTGGCTGTGAGAGGTGGTTCTCCAAGTCAGTGCAGAAGACTGGCTGGAGGGTAGATAGTGGGGGCAGAACTACGACAGCGACTTGGGGCGATAGATATGGGAGCTTGTAGCACCACCAAGAGATAATTAGGGGAGTTGGCTAGAGGGAAGCAAGCTGAAATCCCTTGTGAGCATAAAGATGATGAAAACCTGTTGTTGGGAGGAGTATAAAAACTTCTCTCACCTATAAGGAAGGAGGGAATTGAAAGCTCTCTGATGAAGGTAGATCTCAGTGTCAGAAGGTGGGGGATAACCTGAAGGATGACAATTTGCCGGGCTTGAGCCCAGTGCCTTGTAGAGAGCTGGCCATGTGCAAAGGAGGAGCTTTTGGCATGGGAGCAGTGTAGAGACAAAAACATCATTCGGTGTTTGGAAAGGTGGATGTTATAGAGGTTCACGGAAAACATTAGCAAAAAGTGCAGTCTTAAGGCTGAATGCTACCATCTTTTGTAAGATGACTCGGAACTTCATCTAAGTTAACCACAACAGTTCTGTGTTAGATGTGATGATAATGAAAGACAAGGCACCGTGCCCTGGAGTCATTCAAGCAACCTCTGGACACCTCATGCCCTACATGGCTGTCACTGCTCAGTCTGCATTAAGCAAACTCTCCTTTGGACCCTGGGTCCTTCACATTGATGTATAGACCCTCAGGTGGACAGGAGTCCCCATACAGACTGGAGTGTGAAACACTGGCAGAAAACCCAGAACCCAAGAATAGCTGTGCTTGACCAGACCAAAGGATCCTTCTAACCCAGAATTGTGCCTCTGATGAGTGGAGATGGGGTTACTGGTAGGCACAGGAGAGCCTAGAGATAACTGGTTGCTCTTGCAGCGTGAAATCACGTTGCTTTCAACCCTAGGTTAAAGAGGAAAATCTTTATAATTGTGGCCAGGCTTTACTGCTACATACGTTCATTTTCTTCACTTGCATAAAGAAAGTGCACTTAAAGGACTGCACAAGGCCACATGTTCCTTACCTGGGCCTTCATCATCTGGCTGGTAATTATAATGACTGTACGTGGGTTCTTTAGGGAGTGAGCTGTGGGTGAAGCACCTTGTACTCCTTAGGTGTTTCTATCCTATTAACTTCATTGCAAGTTAGGCAACTAATTAGAAGGTACATGCCTGGAAGACTTTGATAAGGTAGGCCTTTGTCTCTGCAAACAGATGCTGCGCTGCTGTTAGCGTTGCCACAGACTGAAGCTACCGTCTGGATGGGTTTGTGCAGAAGCAAGGAATTGGGCCTTAGAAAATCCAAGCTTTTTTTCTTGAATGCCCTACGAAGTACTCTGCAACTTAGTTAAGTTAGTCACGCTCATCAGGTCCCAGCTCTTCACTGGCCGTTTTCAGTTACCAACTGTGTTTTCGAGACACAGTAAGGGTAATATTTTCAAGATGTTCACAGAAATATAGGACCAGATAATTACAGATTAATGGAGAGGTGAAAATTAGAGGCAGGAAGCACTGTGTTGTATACATTTTCAATTGCTTTATAGACAGTGTACATGCACGTCTTGACTAGGTAGGGAAACAAAGTACATTCTTGGGGTAACGTACAGTAAAGACCCATTTTCATGATCATCTAAAGGTCTTTGTCTCTTTCAGTAACACAAATCCCTCTATACTATATTCTAATATTCCACAAGTCCAGACCGAAAAGAAATATCTCTGGATTTTTCTTTTTGTCTGTTATTTCTGGCTCCAGATAGCAAGGAGCAGTGTATTTTAAGGAAGAGTGTGGTTCTTTGGGTGTGATTAAATGCATAAGTCTGCCAAAACACACTTGAACTAAACAGTAATCCCCCAGGAAGCCTGTGAGACTTGGAATGTTATTACTGGTGACTCTACAGCTAAAATGGTTTCCTTGCCTCTTATGAGCTATTTTTCTCACAGTTATCAGAGAGCATAACCTGGTTTCATAATAAAATTTACTTAGTATGCAAAATTCCAGATGTGGAATCAATGAAGATGCTCAAACATAATTTCATGGTGATGATGAGTGACAGATGAGAAATCAGCTCCCTCCTTTAAACCTGGAATAGCTCAATGAGGCCATTGAATTGTAGGTGTTCACTAATTTCAGAAATGGCAGTAACTGTGAATTAAACAGGGATCAAGGATGAGTTTGTTTAGGGAAAATATGCCTTTCTAAATAGTCAGAACTAAGAAAAATAGGCTTAAAAAAAGTAATTAAAATAGCAGGTTTAAAAAATGTGATATAGGAGCTTTTTTGGGAAAGAACCACCTCGTTGTTTCTTTTTCAAAGCAGCTGCTGTGTGTATGATTGGTGCAGTCGATACCCTGTGTGAGCTGTGATCCTGGTGGCCCGTTCACAGCAAGGTGCAGACAGGTCAGTATGGCTTGGTTGTGAAGTACATACAGCGTTATGGATTCTGTCACAGGCAAACCAGAATCAACTTGAAGAATTTTTACTGTATCTTACGGCCGACTAACACAGCTCCTGCTACTTAAACCACTTCAGGCCCAATACACTCTTCTAAACTTCAACAGGGACTAGATCACTGCAGGGGGGTTGGACTAGATGACCTTTAAATGTCCCTTCAAGCCCAAACCAGTCTATGATTCTATGATCAGTGCTTGGAAAGGCGTTTAGATGTGCAGTGGGAGGTCTGAAGTGCTGGGGCCTGAGTTGTGGGCCCCAAGTTGGAGCTGACCTGTGCATGAGTCACAACCTAGCAGAATGTTTTGTTGTTTCTGTTGGCTTCATGTTGCAGAGGCAGAACCTGGCCCACCTGTGTCTCTGTGGCTCCACCCTCACCCAGGTGGTCATGGTTGGGGTGGTGGGTGAGGCCAGGATTATATTAACCAGGAGCCAAGTGGTTAGAGGAGCTTCCTGTTGGGTGTTGCTTCTGTTGGGGCTGGTTGCATCTTGCTGAGCTCTCTTGGTAGCGTTCTTCCATATGAAAGGGCCACTGAGGAGCCATCTCTGTCTGTTGTGTCCAGCAGGCGATGCTGGCACCACAGTGGGCACTGGAGGAGCTGGGCCCACAGGAACCTATGGCAGGTTTGGGTGATACGACAATAAGGTAATCTGTTGTTAGAGATTTCATTTCTTTTTTTTTTGAGAGCGAGAATCGTGGAAGTCATAGCTGTGGCTCAGAGGGCAACGTTCACTCTGAAGGTTTGGTTGCCTTCAGTATTTGTATCGCTGTAGTCAGTTCAGGTAGATGATTTGGTTTGTGGAGTTGAAGCTGATTTTAGTTAGTTAACTTTGAAGTCCGTACCATGTGCAGTTCAAACGAGTTCACTGCATCTGTGAATAGAAGATTTTTTTTTTTTCCTTGTTCCAGTTAAGTTATAGTCATTATTGTGCTCGGTTGAACAATAGCAGCTTTTCTCTTTTGAGGGTTGGTTTGGTTTTGTGGTTTTTTTTTTTACTGCAGAAGATAATCTGTCACCTAACTCATTCGGAGTTCAGCTCATAAAGATCTTGGAGTCGTTGGGATCAAGGTCAATATGTGTGAGGCAAGAGCTTGCTGAAATGGTTATTTTGAAAGCCTGAAGTTAAACATATATAACCAGTATTTTTCTTCTGTGCAATGACAAGCATATTTCTCTTATAAATGAGAAACACAGTCCTTCTGAACTTGAATTTTATTGACTGAGCATATAGGGGTTCTTTTTCCCCTTACTCCCCCGCCTTCCAGTAACTTTTAGAGAGTTACACAAAGACTTTGTTTTTATTTTACAGCATGTGACAATGAATAAGCACCCTTGGTTGGGTTACAGACCACCAAAAGCAATCCTAATACCTTCAATAAAGACCTCTGATCTGTAAAATTAAAAATTAAATGTGTTCCTTCCCCCACTATCTGTGTAAAACCCTCTAACAGCCCAAAGCTTTTCTAATTCACAGTGATTTGTACAGTGACATTTTGATGATGAAACTTTTTCTGAACAGAAGTCTTGAGTGACGTCTTTCCGAAGAGCATTAGGCCTCAGTGCTGCCCTGGCAGCTGAGGTGCAGGGCTTGGATGGACACCGACATTTTGTGGTCTAGCAGATGACAACGGGTACAAAATGCGTTCTCTCAGCCTAACTCTCAGTAGGAGAGATTTAAGCTGAGTTATTTTACTTTTCATTTATGTAAGTTAAAATAGTTCTGCTCAGCTGCACCTCGTAACTCATTAAAACCTGGTAAAACCTGAGGCCTCAGTGGCTTGTTGCTCTGGGCACCTCAGTCCAGGTGCTCATGTTTGCAGGATAATTGTTGAGCCAATGGAGTTGGAGGCTCTTAAGTGGCTCCAGCTGTACTTAGGTTCACAGGAGTAGTTGATAAACATAATTAGCTATCAGTATGAGAGGCCATGGTTGTGTGCGTAGCTCCGACACGGAGAGGGCCAGGCCTGCACAGGCCCTGTCCCTGCAGGCAGCTCTGAGGGGTCAGGGCACAGCCCAGCTGTCCTCGGGGTGCTTCAAGCAGTCGGTGGGGTTGGGATCTGCACAGCTCCTCAGATGGTGTCTTGGAGAGCAGGAGCTTTTGGTGATCAAGGAGGTCTGAGGTAATATTTTTATTTTTTCTTTACTCTGTTTGTGGAGTTGTGTCTGATTCAGGCAGGGTAGTGGGGTTTTGTGCTTCCTGGGGTTTGAGGGGAAAACTTTGCCTTCTGAGAAAGGTACTTTCTGGGAAGACTGCTGAGAAGTGTATTTGGACTCTGAACACAGGAATGGAGAGGAATGTGTATATGGTGGTGTGTTTAAGTTGCTTTTAGCAAACTAATGGGAAATCATGATTAGGGCGTGATGTGTGGAAACGGAAAAGATGGGTGAATAAAATCCTTCAAGAGCCTTGAACTCTTAAGCTCAGGGAGCCTTTATATGGTTTGGACCCCTCATCTGAGGGTAAATATTTTGTGTTCAAAGACTGTGTAAAAACTATATCTTATATTCTGTAATATGGATCCAAAAGTAACTGTGAAGGAATCCCAGGTGGGAAAATGTGTGCATATTCTGTTTGAGGGCCCTGGCTGGGTTAAGCATTCCGGTAGGAAGGGACCTGGGCTCTCTCTGGCTGCAAGGAGTTCTTGTCTGCTGCTTCTATTTCTTTGAGGAGTACCCTAGGCCCTTGGATTTTGATCACCTTAGGTCTCTTTCTGGAGAAGACAAGGCTCCAGGGAGAACTTCTTGCAGCCTTTCAGGGGCCTGCAGAAAGATGAGGACAGAATTTTCAGCAGGGCCTGCTGTGACAGAACAAAGGTTGATGGTTTTAAACTAAAAGAGGGAGATTTAGACGAGCAAGAAAGAAGAAATCTCTTATTCTGAGGGTGGTGAGAGTCCAGGTTGCCCAGAGAGGTGGTCGATGCCCCATCCCTGGCACCATTGCAGGTGAGGTTGGCCGGGGCTCTGAGCAACCTGCTCTAGTTGCAGATGTCCCTGCTCAGGGCAGGGGGTTGGTGTAGATGTCCTTTAAAGACCCCTTCCACCCTAAACCATTCTGTGATTCTATATTTTTTTTTTTCTCCTTAGCACTTTCGTTCAAACTCAGCTTTATGTTCCTGCTCTATCTTAGGTTCTTCCTTCTCTCTGTGTTTTTCCTAGCTAGCCTGACCCCATAGCCTGTGGAGCCAGTTCATAGTAACTCTCTGTTGTATGGGTGTGAACTGAATGTATTTAGCCTTTGCATATTTGTCTTACAAGTTCACAATGCTTTCAAAATACGGATGGCAGAAATTTTCTGGCGCTGCGGAGAACTGTCTGCTAAATTAAAAATCTTATTCCAAAGTCCAAGTATGCTAGAAAAATTCAGTGGATTAGCTGTAGTGCTGTCCTTAGCAAATCAAAGTATTTTTGCTTTCTGAAGTTTCTGAATTAATTTTCTTGAAACATTTAGCCTGAAGGAGGTACTTGACAGGAGACATGTAATCCAAGAGTGCTACAGTTTTTTGGTCAAATTCTAAGCTGTCAATGAGAAAGTGTTTTGAAGGTTTTTTATTTTGCTTCAAGTGACTGGTGTAATCAAGTAACCTTGATTATGCCTGGTATAATCAACATCTTAATAGTTTGGCATGTAGTCCTACTGAAAAGGCCTACACATAGAAATGAATGTTTTCTTACTGCAGTCTTTCCAATACCCCATATGGCAGAAAAATCCTTTTTTCTGCTGTATTTGTGTCTTTATGAAGCATCCCACCAGCTGTTTGGGTTTTCTCTGTTGGATCATAGAAGCCAGCAAGGGAAAAGCCTTCCCTTGTTAGGCTACCTAATGCCCCTCACCCTCAGTACCAGGTTTTTTGCTATTGTGTTATTTCATCCAGTCTTATTTAAAGTGAGACCTATGCTGGGGCTTCCACCATTTCCTTTAAGTGCCATTTCCAAAGCTGAAAATAATCTAATTATCATGTTTCTTGTTTACAAGCTAGACTTTTATTTACCTTAATTTCATCTAACCTTTCTTGGTGAAAACTTCTTTTTGATGGAAAATAACTTTCAGCTCCCCCTTAGGATTTAGTCTGTGGCTATTTTGTTTCCATGGTACCTGTGCCTCAAAGAGCAATGTTTTTCTGCCAGTCTTCTGTTTCCATCTAACAGACCTAAATAAAGTTTAAATTTAAGAAGGTTTTCTCTTCTTACTCCTGAATTAAGGAAATTTAGCAAGCGTGGTTTCTCCTGTGTGAATTACTTGCAGTCCCAGTTAAACTGTGAGTAGCTTCTATTGTTCTTGAGCCAAAGCCTCGTAGCAGTGTCAGTGGTAGCAGCTGGGCAACCAGTGAACCCCAGAGTCTCAGGATGGATGTAGCTTGGTTCTGATGAACATTATGAAATGTAGTAGTGGGCTATGGAAGGAGGGGAGTTTTTGAGTTACTCTAAACAAGGATGTATTCCTGAAAGTTTCCTTCAAGGTGTTTCATTCCCCTCTTGTCCTGTAACTTCCAAAGTCTTTAATTGTGCTTTGTCTCTTGCTTAATCCTTCAGCCTTCTGTTAATGTGAAACGTGGATTTGGATTTTGGAGATTTCATTTTTAGTCTCAAGTGTTCAAACTTGCTGACTTGCTATGCGATTCCTTCTCTTCCCCCTGCCCCACTCATTTTCCCCTTGATTTTTCTGGTCCTACAGTACCAATCTGGTCAATACTCTGGTATGTTCATTCAAAGATATCATTACTCTTCTTTCCCAGAATCTGTAACAGCTTCTTTCCCACCCACACTCTCTCTTTCTTTCTCTCACCCATGGTAGAAAGAATGAGCTCACCACAATGGCAGCTAATAGAGGCAGCTCATGTCCAATTTCATCAGTTTTCATTACATCTCCAAACTATATTTGGTGAACCTCTTCAGGTTCTCGTAGCTGTGCTTTCAGTAATTGCCGCAGACTCCAGGGCATGCAGGTGACTGAGGCAGAAATGGGATGTGAGTCTGTGTATCGATCACAGTCCAGGGAAACCTTTTATCTCCAGATCATTGTGGCCAAGTAGGAAGAGGAAAAAATTGTCAAGCAGAGGAAGACATCATGTTCCTGCTGTAGGACTGACAAAGAGCATGGCAGCAGCATTAACAAGAACACGGTGGTAGCATCAACAAGAACAGGCAATTAACTTTTCTTGGAATTTTAACCTTAGAGAATATTCTTTAAAAATGTTTTTCTCATGGTTGGCACCAACAGTCATTGGACCCCTCAGTCTTTAGAGGCAATTTACCCACTTGTGAGGCAATATATGTGGCAGAATACTTTCTGGAAAGAGGGACTGCAGATTAACCTTTATTAGTAATCTGCTGTCACCAAATGTGAGCACTGCAGGAAAGGTGTTTACGTGTGGGCTGGTCACTCCAGCCCTCTAAGGCCTCAAAGGGCCTGGTCTGGATGCCTAAAATGAGACAAATGAGAGTGCCCTGTGGTGTTAACTCTTTATAACAGCAAAAAGGAGCCTAAAAGGACAAGCTTGCAGGTAGATACATGACCGCAAGTTAAAGGGTTGTCTTTAAGGACAGTTAAATGCTAGTTGTTCTAAGACCAATAAGAAAGAATAATACCTACAGATTAATATGTTACTAAAAATGATGCTGCTAAAGCATGTCTTTGGAAGTGCTGCACTGGTTAGAGTAAGGAGGGAAAACCTAAACTTGAAGTCCAAAAGATCTGCTCTTTTATGTCATCTGGAAGCTTGAAATTTAGCACAAGAAAAGCTAATCTTCTGCTGTCTGTTGCCCGTGGTGATGTGTAGGTGTTAGTAAGAACACTGAAGGAAATTCTTGTATAAAAAATGCTTCGTTGCAGGTGAGGGACATGGATGGAATGGCTGACAAAAAAAGTTTAACAGGAAAATTAGTCGCCTAAGCCTCTAACAGCCTCTATCAGCATACACATTTTTGAGGTAATTGAACTCGGTGCTCACGCAGCAGATCTTTACAGTGTTAACTTTGAGATCTATTAGGCTCTGAAGCAGTCTTCCATGAAGAGTGATGGAGACCCCACTGCTCAGACTTTACAATTAAACTGCAAGCTGGTGAGCGTACATCAGAGAGCAGTAACTGAGAGGTGAACTTGGTTGAGGTGGACATAACGGATTCCTTCAGTTTCTGACTTTCATGAGGTATCTGCCAGGGTAACCATCAAATCCAATTACTCCATCAGCCTAAACACACAACTAGATTTTCTTCTCTAGGTTTTCCCCATTAATGTGCCAAATTCCTTCTTCGTGAAGGACGTGAACCCTCTTGCAAGTGCCGTTGTGTCCGAGGTTTGATTAGTTTACATCCTGATAGATGTATCAGCGTGGTCATCTTTGTTTTGAGGCTAAAGCACCTTTTATTTTGCAACTTCGGCAGGAGCTGCAGAGCTCTCACTAAGGGCTCTCACAAGCCTCTGTCCCTGTTGTGAAGGCATCTCAGTCTTATTTGAGACCTAGCTTAGGTTTAGCTAGAAGGAATTAAAACACCATATTTCAACATGACTTGTGTGTGCAGGAGTGGACGGGCTGTCACGGAACTCTTCTGAATCTAGGTAAAACTCAGGCTCAGGTCATTTTGTCTCTGTGAATCCTGAAATTAGGAATTTTTTTAGTTATTCCTATTTATTGATTCACTATGGCTTGTTTTGCATACAAGCAAATGTAAATTATTGATGTCTGCTTGCTTTACTTTGTAAATATTCTAAAACAACTTTCCAAAATACTGCACAGTCATAAACATAGGAGAAGACATTTTGACCTCTCAATCGTCCTGTAGTCAGCTAGAGTCAGGCTGCAGTGTTCAGATAAACAGAAAGCACACCTTTTTGATAAAATAAAGCTAATTTTACCCTCATCCTGATATTTTCCCTTGTTTAGCAATGCCTGTCCCACTCCTGAGTATCAAGTTGGCTTGCTGAATTCCTGTGTGCACAAATGAGGCTTGAAAGAAACTTGGAGTTGGGGCTGGAAGGAAAATGGCAGGCTCTGAAGAGCAGGAGTACTGCTGAAACTATCCCTCAGGCGTCCCTAATTGCAGTCAGTAAAACTTGAGTCAGTGTAAGTAATAAACTGCCCCTGGGCACAAGAGACACAGAGGAGAGTCCAAGCTCCTGGAGAACTAAAACATTTGAGACTCACAATGTTGGTTTAAGATAGAAATTGCAGCTTCCAATTTTTTGTTTTAATTTCTTTTTCTAACCTGAATTTATGATACATTAAAGGTCATGAGGAGATTGACCAACTAAAAGTATTAAAATCTCCTCACTGCTTAGAAAATACATTTTGGTTCCCTCAAAGATTTTTAATAGTTTAATACCTGGATCTTTTTGCTGCCAATGCTGCTTCAGTATAGGATAAATCAATCCAAGGTGTTCAGTTTTAGTAACTTTCATCTTTTTTTTTTAAACAGTGATGCAGTATGTAAGGCTGCCTGTGTACTTCAACAATCCAGCTGCTTGTAGTAAATGATCAATGATGTAAGAATAAAATGGAGACAATTTGCCTAATTCTGCTTTTAATAAGACGTATACCACACCCTTTAAGTCTCTTAAAACCCAGTTCTCTACCGAGAGGAGGAGACAACTGTCCCAGCTAAATGCAAAGCACGTGTGGTAGTAAGTCATAGCTCAATCTGAGGGTCTGTATCGGAGTGTTCTGCTTACAGCAAAGGCTGTGGTAGGATGCCTCTGCAAGAAGAAAAGGCAGGGCAGACATGGGCTATGTCTCTATATTTATTTTTTCCCCCCTCTAAGGGAAAAAATGATGAAATGTATATTTAACTTCTGACCTTTGACCAAACTGTCCAAATCCAGGTATAAGAGTTGGAAAAGCTGTCTTCAATTAACAGCAGCCAAATAGCACAAAATCAAGGTGGTTATGATTTGTATTTCAGTACTGCAGAATTCATTTGAAATCACAGACTTGAGGTACTGACTTAGAATTAATTTTTTAGCTAGAAGATTGGAATCTGATGGTAAGTCTCCATTGAAACTAAAAAAATCTACAATTAATGTCAATTTTCCAAATAAGCTGGTTAAAAAGAGAAGACTGCTGCTATATAACGTGTGTCTTTATTATAGGCAGTTAACATGTAAAGGATATGAAGAATCTATTTGCTGTAGTTATGCTCTTGTACTTTCTCCCTGGAGAAAAGAGGTTTAGGATGAATTTATTATTACTATTATTCATAGGCCTATTGCAATAGGAATGGATAAACCCCAACCCTCTACTTTCTACAAAATGCTTAAAGAGTAGAAATCTGTTTTACTGTTTATCTTGAGTATAGATTTTTGCAAATATTTCAGATAATATATTCTTTCTTGTCTATTTTTTACTTTCTTTCACATTGTCTCCTGAAAATTGTTGTGGCTTCCTGTAGGCTTCACAGCTCCTGGCAGAAAGGTCCACTGGAAAGTGACTGTGTTGGTTTTAGTGTTATACAGTCTAGCTCCGAAGGTGCTGGGCTTCCACAGGAAGAGCTGCCTCTGTGCTCAGACACAGGCAGAACACGTGTGCTTGCTTCACAGTCCCTGCAGTTTGTGGGCCAGTGTATAAATTTCCACAGCCCATCGATCCCGGCTTTAAGTTAGGACTGGGCTGAGGAACACGGTGGCTGAGAAAGTGCTATGTGTTTGCTTCTGATGATTGCTGCCAGGGTCTTCGTGTGGGTCATGTAGACAGCTGGCAGTAGTAACTCCTCAAGCTTCATCAACCAGTGGTGACAGCCTCAGCCTGTCTACATGAGCCTCTCAAATTGCCTTTTAAGCTAATAGCATTCTTGGGGTGGAAACTTGTCTGAAATACAACTTTTCCTCGATAAAGTTGCTGGAAATTAAGAAGGAAGGGGTTGGGCTGACAAATAGTGTAAGGATTTGGGGTTTGCTAAATCAAAACAGATTAGCATTGTAAAATCCAAGTGAAGCACTGCAAAAAAACTGAGGGGCTTTGGGAAATTCCACTACTTGCTTACCTTGATCTGATGGTTGATGGTGACAGTGACCAACAGGCAAAATCTTGGCTAGGTGGCCCTTCAGTTCAAGACACTATGGCTGGGCTCAGTTATGTCTGAATGAACAATAATCCTGTTTTCTTGTCATTTGAACTTAAACAGAAAGACAAGGCATCACGCAGTGCTGGGAATAGGATAGGTTGTAGAGAAGAAAAATAATTGCAGCAAAGAAAAAACAGTTACCATTTACAATGTCTCCTGTTAGTTCTGTGAACTTCCATGTAAATAAATCATTTTAGATTTAAATTATAATGCAAGTTAAGTTGGAAAGTGAACAAAAGCCCAAGTGACTCCATGTGATCAGTGGAACAGGGCTGGTCTTCCATCTTCTGAAAGTTCCCTGCAGTGCCCTATATTTCATGTACCAGATACTGGGGAGATCCAGCTCTTCTGTGCTGTGTGGTTGTGTAAGCTGTCAAAACTGTGGGGTTTACTTACCCACGGAAGGTTTTTACTCATTGTTAGTATTAAATATTGTGGCAGCAGTGCTATGGACAGTGCTGCATTAGGTTGCAGTCCTCTGTGCCAAAATAAGTTACCCTGCCATAGTCCGTGCCTCCAGGCTTCCTTGCCTATGGATGGACTCTCTGAAGCTACACAGGCATTTATATCTTTGTGCTTGTTCCATCACAGTTTGGTTATTACTAAGTTGCTCTGTGTGATATGAAGCACCAAACTAATTTCCTGTTGCTCATGTCAAGTGTATTTTGTTACCCAGACCTATGAACTGGTTTCTTCCCAGTCCCACATAATTATAACTTACTGTAGTAATCCCCAAGCTGCTTCTGAAGAACGGTTTCTTTTTGCTTTCAGGTTCCTGGAGGAGTCTCAAAGCATGGCCTGCTGCAAAAAAGGTGGAATTATGGATGCCAAGTGAGAAGGCAGTGCTCGCATCCTGAACCTGATGCGGAGGGTCTGAATTACATGTGGGAAAGGAAAGGCAACATGATTGTTCTTGTGTTCTGTGGCAGTGAATTACAGCTTGGACTTGCGGCTGCCACAGCAGCATACCCAGGTTCGTGCACTGATTGAGGTCAGCTGCTTGGACAATTTGTGGAGAAACCCTTTTGGCTGAGAACTCTAAACTCGCAAGTGAGAGGCTTCAGCAGGACAGGAGGGAGTCTCAATCACCTGCACAAATGCAGTGCTGGATGTCTGCCTCCACTGACTTTCTGAATTTTTCTTTTCCTGCCAGAAATCCTTTCTTCTCTAAAAATATTTACTTGACTCTGCATATTGCTGCATAATCTAGAGATGGATAATACAGTGCTGATTTTAAAATCCTGACTGGTACAGGATATCAGAATGACTTCTAAAATAGCGCTTAAACGAGTCGCTTTGGAACAAATTTTCTAACCTAACATGTTCTTCTGGGTTTAGTGTGGTTTCTGCATGCATGCCCTCCTCCCTCCCCCTATATCTTAATCTCCTAGACCATTTAGTACCCTCCTCTTAGCCTAGTAAAATACAATTGCTGGCTCTGATATTCATTAAGTGATAATCCAGATTAATTCAGACTTTGATGGAGAAGCAGGTCCTCTTTCAACTGCAAAGAAATCCGGATTGCCCCTTGGAAAATGCCCCCACGCGCGGAGGCACGTACACACAGCATGTAGAAGAAGAAACTGTAGCTAACCACCTTATTAGTATTCCTCCCTCCTCTGTTTCACTTGCAGCAACAGAGGGCTGAGCAAAATGCAGTAGAACAGGGACAGAGACAGAGCTGGCAATCATCTCAGTGCAGGCTGCTGAATGTAGGGGGTGGGGGGGATGCAGCAAAGCAAGATTAATAACCTTGCCATAATCCTGTGCGCCCTGGAAGGAGATACCTCTGGTAACGGAGCTGTTCTTGTCGTGATTAATTGGACTGAGTGAATGAGTGGCTGGCAATCCACCTGCTTTGGAGGCGACCCCCTGGTTTTGCTGCTCGCTGAAGCCTCTACCCATCTGGGAAGGTAACAGTGAGACGTACCATCTGCAGCACACACAGCAGCTATTGGAGGCTACTCCTGACAGTTTGCTCTACAGTTTTTTGGTGAGCAAGAAGCCAGACACCTTGTGCAGTAGGATATTTGTGTGCTCAAGATCCTGCACTTCGCAATCTGGTCCTTCGGCAACCCTTTACGCTCCCTTTTTCCAATTGCCTTTGAGTTCTGGGCTTACTTTTGGCACAGTCTCCGGAGCACATTTTGCTGGGGATGGAAGAGCAGTAAATGGAACCTCTGAAAACTCATCGTTTTGCTTCTGTGTGACTTCAGAAAGAGAAAAGTGACAAGAATTGACTCCAGCCTTGGAGGAATTTTAAATTTCTTTTGGAGAAGTTTGCAGAGGGACCGTACAAAAGGTAAGTCCAGGGGTCTGTCTACCCCGTCTGTTGCCTTGTTTGTATCCTGCTTGCTTGTTTGAGCTGGGGAAGAAAAAGCAAAAACTGGGTGCGTATGGAGTGTGGTGTTGTAAAGTCTATGCTTGTAATTTGCCTTTTTAAATTATTTTTGTCATCTTCTCCCCTGCCATTTGCACAGTAAAAATGCAAAAATAATGATCTCTAGTGCCGGAAAATGTTAGTTAAATAGCACAAGAAAGCTACTTTCATTTCAAAGGACTTAGAATTTCTAGTGAGAGAATTCTTTTGATTAAACCAGCTTAAATATTTGAAAAGTATCTAGAATGGGCAAGAAATATAGCTGGTACAATACCTTCCATGGGAGGCTCCATATTTTCATAAATCTTGTCTAGTTTCTTCTCTGCAGTTCAGTCAGATCTGGAATGATGAATATGTAAGTAAAAAGCTGCTTTTGCTGCTGTTAGCGGAAGTAGAAGGTAACTGAATGGAAATGTGAGGGTTTGTGCAGGGCTTGTGTGAAGTTCATCTGTTTGCTGCTCGTTAACCACTTGAATGCTGCTGCTCTTTTAAATTCTTGGCTATGGAATTTATGAGATGTGTAGGGCCAAGCAGCAATAACTCATCTGGAACAGACTGCCAATCACAAAGGAGTTCTTGTGGGCCCTTAATTGGGAGGATGGAGGTGCTACCAAGTGCTCAGGTGACCAAAGTAAACACCTCATCCAGCATGGCTCATGGCACTCCAGTATTTCTGGAGATGGATCCAGCAATCATTTGGCTGTGATGCTACCTGGTGTTGAAACCTGGCACTTGTCCTCCCTCTCCCAGCACCCTCCAATGCAGGTTCTGCAGGAACAGCCTGACTGTTGCAGCCTTTCCCGTCTCTCCATTAAATAATAGAAATAAAATAGCATTGCACTGCAACAGAATTGGAGCTCTTGTAGTTGAGCGTTTTTTATTGCTGCACTGATAGTACTTAGCATTCCCAAGGAGGTGAGAAAACCATCTGTAAATACATTTCAAAGACGCTTCATTCTCTGAATGGAATTGCGTCTCAATTACAGGACTATGAATGACTAATGCTGAAGGAGATGGTATCTATTTGAAAGACTGCGTAGCTGGTTTAAGTGTCAAAAGATGTGGTCAAAATAAAGCCCTGCTAAATCAGGCGTTGAGGGTTATTAATTTGCATGTATACATATGTAACATGTAAAGAAAAAGGGACTCGGGTCAGACACACAAGGACAGAGCTTTGATCAGTTTGGTATAACAAAATGTGCTGACCCTTCTTGGAATAGATCCTGTGTTGTAAAGCTAAAAACTTAATGAAAAGGCTCTGCTTCAGAGTAATTGAATCACTTATATTATTGCATCCTGTCAGTCAGTCCCTCTGTTTCCCACTGGTTTTGCATAATAGCTTTAGAGAGGGATTAAGGAAGAAAGGAGAGCTGGTTGTAGGTGCGTTTTCCCCTCGTCTGCTGGAAGTGATGCTCTGTGGTGCATGTGCCTTTACTCTAGATGATTATAACAAACAAATCTGTCTGAGCAGGATCCAGTTTGCCACAGTTTTCCTCAGTGTACTTTCCTCAAGCCCCACGTAGCATATTCATATTTCACCAGGCAATGAGCTATGCTCTCTCTTAACTATAGGGAGCAGGCTGTGTGTAATGAGGGCTAAAAAAGAAAGGAGGTATACGTGTAGAAACAACAACTCATGGTTTGTAGAGCCTTACATCAGTTCTACAACCAGGGTAATGAGACCACCAGAGCAGAGATGTTGCCTGGATGAGAGCAGGGGGAGATTGGTCTGCCTGGCAATGAAACAACTTTGATTTTCTGGGGAAAAAATATGACTTGTTTGCTCTGCTAGTGTTTCTGTGTATTCTGATGTGTAGGATGTAATTTAGTAGTGTTGTCCTAAACTGTGTGGGAGGTTTGTCACCTGTATGCTGGAAAAGCAAGATGTCACTGCTCTCCTGATATGGTGTCCAAATGTTATTCATTATCTGCCTCTGGTGATCAAGCCTACAGAAGTGAGGCTGGTGTGGATTTTCTTGCATGTAGCATTATCTCCTTATGTACTGCAGACTAGAGCAAATGACGGTTATTTTACATGTTAAGAGATTTGCTGAAGGAGAAACCTTGTGCTTCTTCCCAGCCCTAAGTATATTTGTTGGTTTAGTTATGTTTTGATTAGAACTTTCCCTGGATTTTAATTCTGACTTCCTTTTTGAGTTTGTTTATACATCTTATATACAGTAGTGTATAAGACCGTGTTATAACACAAGTTGAATTTTGGTTTCTAATACCACTGCAATTGTTATGGCAAGGATGGAGATGGCGAATACTCAGTGCCAGCAGATTTCCTCTGGGAACAGGCTTTAGCACCAGCTGGACCACGTGTAGGATGATTTTTTTAATTATTCAGTTAAACTGAAAAGAATGTCAAGTGTTTCACTTCAACGGTCTTTCCATTTTAATTGCGTTTCATACTGTAATGCCTCATATGTCTTTGGTCTCACCTGATGTGGAAAATACTTCCTTCCCTGTGCTCTTTGGGTGCTTGTATGAGGCCGACTCACTGTGCAGTTCATGTCTTTCTGAAATAAGGGAAGGTGTGCACGGGTCTTGCAGTGTAGATCTTGCATTGTAGGTAAAGCCTCTCAGCAGGAATATGGGTACAATGAGGTTCCCACAAGCTGAATTACCTAAATCTTCTTTTAAGAGTAAGCAGGAGATAAAAGTAAAATTTCTTTTTTGCTTAGTTCCAGTTAACTGGGCAGCTCCCTTTGCACGTTGCTGAGGTCAGCCAACCAGACACTCGGCTTCTCCAAGCACATATTTCTGTGTTTCTAAGGCCCAGGATACTTCAGATATAAATTCCTCCTTCCACCTGAAACAAGCTCGGCTGGCAACTGGCAGGTCAGTCCTGGAGCTCTGCAGCAACATGCAAGTGAGGGGAGGATGGGCGAGAGGAGGTGTACCAGCAATTCCAGGACTTGAACCAAAAGAACAAGCTCTGTGGGATGGCAGAACGTGTCGTTTTGATTGCTGACTCATCATGTTGGTCTGCAATATTTTCTTGTGTGAATGTGATGACACTGGGTCCGGCTTTGAAACAAGGTGCCAGAAAAAGTGTAGGTTATCAGTATATACGCGGTTTGTGGATGTGTACTTCTGTGATGACAAACGGATGATCGCTGGAAATTCCTATGGGGAGAGTTACTGTGCTTAAATCTCTGACTTTAAGAGAATTAATAGTAAGTATAATTTACTCCATTTAGCCACCTAAGAAAAAATTTACAAATATCCTGTTAGTTGACTGTAGCAAATTACTTTCTTGTTTCCTCCCTTATTCTGTGTCAAAGGATAAGATTTAGGAATGAAGGAGGCTCAGAATCCAAAATTTCAGTTCCTGGTTTGGTGAGCAGACTTGTTCTACAAACTCAAAACTCTTAAGCAGCAGATTGAAGCAAATTTTCTGCTTGCAGTTATTTGTAGTTGGAAGTGTGCAAATAACATTTGTTTGGGACATTGTCCTTCTGAAGAGCTAAAAAATGAAACGCTTACTCGGGTTGATTTGGAAAAACAGCCTTTTTGGTGCTAACTGCTCTTTGGCCTTCCATAGCCAAGAAGGCACCCTTTAGTAGTAAGAGTTCTTTGTTTTTATGAAATTAATGCAGTAGATAATGTATTTTTGTTGAGTTGTATAACTAGAAAAACATGAGGACCAGTTGATTTGGACTCCATAGCTTTCCGGAGTGTTCCAAAAGAGGAATGTTGAGAGCATGGTGGGTGTTTACTTTTACTTTACCATTCAGGTTGGTGAGATAGTGATGGTGATGTGCTCAAAGTTTAAGATTCAAATTCCCAAGCAGTATTTTGAGTTCTCTACAGCTATTTAGCATTGTTGAGAAGGAAACTTGCTCTTTCTGTATTCCCAAGATCTGTTAGATGCTGCTGTAGAAGAGCTCTTGCTGCCAAACTGTGTGGTTATGTAAGGTACAGTCCCATGGATCCTGGAGGAGGGTGGTGGGCAGAGTTCTTCAGGAACTGGAGACTGTATTTCTCAGAACATACCTTGCAGAGGCAGAACTGTAGCAAGGAATCTAGGTCTCCTCACAGGGTGTATTGAAGACACTTTGTTCAGACAAGTGTTTTGTACCTTGCCCGAGTTTCTTGACTCAACAGGCCATCAGATAATAATAACTTACTGTCAGTAGGTATTCTGCTTGTGTTTTGTGCACTGCAAAGGCTAGCAGAGGGCATCAGTGTGAAACAAAAGCATGCTTACATGAGGCTGAAAATTGCAAATATCAAGGGCTTCTGTTGCATTTTTTTGTAGCTTTGAGCCTGCAACCCATGGCAGGGAGATCTTCAGTGCCCGTTATTCTAACCTCTGCGATAATTTAAGATGTTTTGGCAGGTTAAATTTGTCAAGTGCTCATGAAGTCCGGCATGTACGAGTAATTAGACTGTCAGTTCAGTCCTGTTGTTTCTGTTTACAAGAGTAAGAAGAGGGGTTTATTGGTCTGTTTAGCTCCCTCTGAAACTGCAGAACTGGGATGAGGTAAAGAGAAAACCAAGTGGGGTGGGAGGCTACTAACCTTTTTCTGCAGGTGTTTGCTCAATTGGATTTAACTCCCTGTGAGAGCAGAGGAGTTCTCCTCTCCCTGTTTAAGTGCAGGAGAAAAATCTTATCAGTGCAGTGTGGGGCTATCAAGCAGTGAGCATATTTTCCATGTACTTTTGACTTTTTTCTAATTCATGCAGTAGTATATAATCTTTGCTGTCCCAGAGAGAAATTGGCAGATGAGAAATAAAAGCCACAATTCTGCACTATGTATATGGTGGATGGCCAGCTTATTAAACCAATAAGACATCATTTTGGTTGTGTCTCTTCCCTCCCCTCCCTGTTGTGCATCAGCTAAGTGTCTTTGAAAGCATCATGTAGCTTCTAGTTGAAGGGACGAAGATGAATGTTCTGAGGTTAGGCCTTTCTCTCACTTTGAGGCTATTTGTTTCAACCTGGTTTTTATCTATAGGCTTTTCTCTGGAGCTACTCACTGTAATAACTGTGCATTTCATGTAAACCTATAAATCTTTGCTATACCTTCAGTTATTCCAGGAGGAAAATGAGGCACTTTGAAGCTAAATGACCTACCTACGATTTACTTAAAACCTGCAAGAGTAGCTGTCTCCTGGCAAGTGGAAGATTCAACAGGAAAAAGTGGAGAAAAAACAGCAGAATGGATGAACTGAAAAGTATGAAGGAAAAGTCTTACAAAGACAAAGATATAGTTTCAAATTCTTGCAAAGACAAGAGCAGGGATTGCATTGTACAGACCACATGCAGAAGGAAATTTTACTTTTGCATGCAGTGAAACTGTGCAGTCTGGGTGGGGAAAAATGGGTTGTAGAAGGTTCTTTGAAGCATCTCAAGCATATGCTTCAGAAACATCACTTAGGTCCTAGGTCTGCCTTATTTTGAACAAGGACAGATAGAGCAAGGCTAAGAACAGGAGCAGCATTATCAAAACTCTGTAAGGGATTTGGATTTCACTTGACAAAGCTTTGAAAACTTAAGCCTTGGACTCTGATAGGAAATTTGAGCTGCAGTTCCTTAAGCAAAGGAATATATATTGAGTAAGAATAAATATCAAGTAAGAACATATCTTCCTGGGAATACTGCCTCACCACAGACTCTTCAATTACTGTATTGCAATGGGGTTGTAAATATTAAAGTAATGTTCTTTATCTCTTCAGCTGTGCCAGCATTCCTCTCAGGAGGCAGCGCAAGCTAGCTCTGAAAACAAATGAGATGAGAGACCTTGTTTAGACCATGTTTGGGCAAAAGCCCCAGGAATACGGGACACTTTGTGTGTTTAGAGACTTGAGCTTAAATGGGATTGTTGGAAGAATTCTGGGAGTGTTGGGTTCACACCAGTTAAGGTCTGGATCAGCTGGATTCAGGAAGTCTGAAGCGAACTGTGGCATGCAGAAGGGGTGATTTAATATGTAGGTGTGCAAGAGCTTAAGTATCCAGAGATAACACTGAGATAAAGTGACTGTTGCATTGGAAATTTGTATCATAAAGGAAGTACAAAGTAATTTAACACAAGGAGTACCTACTCATTGCATTTTAATGCATTTCTGGAAAACCAAGTGTTAGGATTTCTGGAGTTGGTGAGCAACACCTTGGAATATTTGACTGTGGCAATTCTTATATAATCACCCACATACCTTCCAGGGACAAATCTAACTCAAACTGTGTCAACTTTGCAGAGTGTTTTCATGGCTAAAAAGAAAATTAATAAAAGCTTTATATTAAGAGTTCTAGAATATGCAAAGAAATTTGTTTGAGTGTATGTATGGCTGGATGAATATAACCTGGTTGTCAGGCAATAAATGCAGGGCATTTTCCTGCTCTGCTTCACGTTTCACATCACATCTGATCCACTGGACTCTGAAATTCCAGTGGATTCGCACAGTGGGGTGGGCTGTGGGTGGCAGCACTGCTTGGAGGCACTTCTTGTTGCCCTGTGACCTGCAGCACAGTGTATGGAGACTAAAAGTAGCCTCGGTGGCAAAGGTTGACCTAATTCTTCTTGGCTCTGCCCTGCAACTACCCTGTGGTTTAGCTGAGTAGTAAAGGAGAAGCAGTATCGCCGAGTTGTTTGCTTTCCTTTTTCTCCCTTGTCATTGATAAGCAGGGCTTGCTGCAGTAACCCAATGCCCTCCTTTTACAGGAGTCACAACCCTTTCAAACCACAAAAGATCCGTTCAAACTGGGATTCCCTTGACAATCAGCTTTGTATTTTAAGCAGCTTTATGCAATACTGAAAACAGTGACAGTTGAGAGAGGTAACTGGGAGACTTCTTCTATTATAAATACTTGGCTTGGCAATGGGTGCTTAAGGGTCTTAAGCTGCCTAAAAGATTCTCTTAATCTGCCTTAATTCTTCTTATCATATTCTTTTTCTGAAGTAGGCAGAGATGCGTGATCTTTCTTTTCATTTAGATGAATAGAAAAGTTCCTCACCTGTCTCCAGTTAGATCAGCCCATTCTTGCAGAAAGCAGGCTTTGGATACTGCTTTAATAGATGAATTTTCCAAAGTCAGGGATAACTGTTTTAGATCTGTCCTACTTTTAGGAGAGGTGTTTCTACCTACCTTTGAATTTTTTCATCTCAAGGGGTGTATTTCATACCAGGCAAGTGGTGGTAATTCTGCTTTTTTCCTGTATGGGAAGGGTTAGATTAGAGGTTTAGAAAAAGAGTGGAATTTCCTTCATCCCATGAGTTCCTTGTTATGAAGACTTGTGTGAAAACACTCCAAGCATAGTAGCTTAAGTTGATTTATGAAACACCTCATTTAAAAGATAGGATGTGTATGTCCTAGTAGAATCATAGAATTCTATGATTCTACTGGGCATGTTTACAGAATGTAGAAAGATAAGGGAGACTGTCTTTCTTAAGACTTTGAATAACTAAAGTCTGTCCAAAATATTTATATGTATGTTATTTCCCATTTGAAATCAAAGCTTTGCTGTGAATCATGAGTGTTTTGATGATTATCCATCTGGAACTTAATGGAAGCTTTTGAGATCCAGTGGTGGAGGAGCCCAACTTATTTCATCGCATCTTATCTGTCTGTGACACAAACCTACACTATCTTTGTCCCTGGCTAGGGATGAGCCAGTCTGAAGCCTTTGTGGTGGTGTTCTTCTCCCTTTCCCTCCCCATATTGAAAAGCTTAAGAGAAACTTAGGAGGAAAACGTTATGGAGTGATGGTCTTGAGGATGCAGAGAAAGTAGAAAGGGATAAAGCTACTACTCTGATATTCATAAGCATTTACTTTGCTAGTGGAAGTGAATTTTGTGTTATATTGAGGGAGGAGAAAGTGAGTTTTGGAAAGCAATGATTTTCTAAGTCTATTTGAGAAAATGCCACATTTCTAAATGTAACAAATAATGATTTCCTAAGGTTATTTTGCCCAGGTTAAATGTCTATTGTACAGTGAGAGTGCTCTTTTTATCAGAAACTGTGCCTGAGCTTTTAACAGTTCAATTCTTTTACTTCTGAATGTTGCTAATAGTTCTTTCTTTGGCTTTCTTTCCATATTGTTTAACTGTAATTGGTGTACAAGGAGGCTGCTTGCATGATCCTATCCAGGCCCTCGGGCGATGGAAATGAGTCGGGAGTTCCAGTAAGGATGTCAGTTTATGAGGATAAGCATTTGGCCTCTAGTTGTTGTACTACAAATGATTTGTCTAAATAGGCCTTTTCAAATGGTGCTGCGTTTCTGCTATTGATTCAGGCTCGGGCATGTTGAATTATTTAAGCCTAGTGGTAAGCACCACAAGAAGCAGCAGAGGAAAGGTCACTGGAGGAAGAAGAGCATGTCTTCTACAAAAGGCGCTGATGTTGCATTTGATTTTTAGGAAGATAACACAAACACGAGAAAACATTAAGAATTTAAGGCAGCACAGCCTTTATTCTGTTGTTAGTGATGGGACTGGAAATCGACCTCTTACTGTAATATTCTGTTTGAATTTTTAAAATCACTTAGGAGAGACTTGAATTATTTCAGTTTCTAAAGCGATGAATATAATCCTGCTTGTTTTGTTATGGAAACTATCTTGTTATGAGGGAGTGCCTCTTAAATAGCTAATAGAGTTGGAAAAAGCAAAAAGCTATCACAGCTGCACTAAAAATGTTTAGGGCAAGACTAGTGTAAAAGTGTGTTGGTTTTTTTTAACATCACATCTTAAGGTCTACTTCAGCTCTAGTGTTTTTTTCCTTTTTTTCTGTGGTCTAAATTTTACATTTATGAATTGAGGTTAATATTGAAGAGTTGCTGTATGGGTGCTATGAAATGGCACTAATGTGTTTTGTCCTTGCTTTTGCCCCTGGTTGGAAGTCTTTGTTGAATTCCATTGTTTATGTAGCTTTGTCTCTCAACAGAGGACAATAACAGACCCAGTCAATGGTCCTGTTGTCCTAGTCATCAGATGTACTAACCCCGACAGAACAGGCAGGGTGCACTGCCTTTAAATATAGGTCCTCTGGGAGGGAACGGGCTCTTGTTCTGTGCCTGCAAAAGTTCAGGTAGCTGGGGTTAGAAATAGTCTTATATTTGATCTGCTGTCACCATATGCAGCTACTCTGATCTGTCTTTCTTGCTTCTGCTTTTTCTATGCCCCGTTTTCCTGTAGGGTAAAGAATGTATAGATTTATATACTGTATGGACTCCTAAAACTGTTACTGAGCCATTGCATTAAGCTGGTAAATGGCTCCCCCAGTACGTGGCTATTACCCCTCAGGGTAGGAATGAGAAGCTTCCCCGCTACCACCTTGTGTGCTCCTGACACTTGTGCCATTTCTGATCCACTTCCTTTCTCTGTATTACAGTAACACATATCTCTAATGGCATTTCATTATCCATACAGTGCCCTGAGTTTCATAAGAGGAAGAAATGCTTTAACTTACTCAGGCTTTCAATCTCTACTTGCAGGCACTCGGAGGCGGTAATATTTTTTTATTGTGGAACAGCTGTTAAAATTCAGTCATGTTGAGACAAAGCAATGCCTCCCTTCTGAGATCGTGGTGTTTGACTGGAACAAAACAGAAGGCACCATCACTGCAACAGTAAGGGTCAAGGCTGTGCTTCAGGTGTATGATCTCTTGCTATCTGTGACCTTAAAAGCCAAAACTATTCTGTTAAGTTGCTCTTTTTGTTTGTTTCTAAACACTGCCATTGTTAATTCACTTTTTTCCCTTTGCTTGCTTGCCCTGTGCTCCTAAGGATGGAGATGAAATACACAAGCAACTTCTGACTCATTCTCTTCCCCACCAGCTAGTGCAAGAATTATTTGAGACACATTGAGCAAGAGTTGAGTCACTAAATCAAGCCTGAAGTCCTGACTTGCTGTATTGGAGGTTAAGTCTTTCTTTCCGTTCTTCTGCAGAGCCCCTGGTTTGCAGTGGGTGTGGAACTCCAGCCATAGTTTGTACTGTAGCTTATGCAACACTTCATGTTATGAACCACAGAAAGGTGATTGGAAGGCACCTCTGGAAATCATCTTGTCCAACCCCTCTGCCAAAGCAGAGTCACCCAGAGCAGGGTGCCCAGGATCGCATCCAGGTGCGTTTGGAATCTCTCCAGAGAAGGAGACTCCACAATCTCTCTGGGCAGCCTGGGCCAGGCTCCGACACCCTCACAGCAAAGAACTTTTTCCTGCTATTCAGATGGAACCTCCTGGGTTCCAGTTTGTGCCTGTTGCCCCTTGTCCTGTCGCTGGGCACTGCTGACAAGAGTCTGGCCCCTGCTGACAAGAGTCTGGCCCCATCCTCTTGCCCCCTGCTGTCCTTTAGAAGATGTCTATCAGCATTGATCTGATTCCCTCTCAGGCTTCTCTTCTCCAGCTCAACAGCCCCAGGGCTCTCAGCCTTTCCTTGGCACAGAGATGCTCCAGTTCCCTCAGCATCTTTGTAGCCTCTGCTGGACTCTTTCCAGTAGTTCCTTGTCTGTCTTGAACTGGGGAGCCAGAACTGGACCCAGTACACCAGAGGTGGCCTCACTAAGGCAGAGTAGAGAAGGAGGAGGAGAACCTCCCTTGATCTGCTACTGCCCACAGTTTTTATGAATGCTCCCAGCTTCTTAATGCACCCAATCATGCTCTGGAATTACAGGGTTGATTGTGTTTACCTGAAGGGTAGAAACAGCAGTAGCATAACTGTGGGATCAGTTTGAATCCTAGAGATGACTGTTAAAAACCCCATGCGGGTGTGGTGCTGCTTGAACTGCTCTCTACCTGCATAGGGAAGCTGGAGGGTAGACACCACTCTCTGGGGACACACAGAACTTGGAGTAGTCAGACCTTGCAGCACCATTATGGCTTGCAGGCCCTACAGCAGTCCAGCCAACTTATTCCGGCACAGCATCTACTTGCAGAATTGGGGAAAAAATAACCCTTGTAGCAGGAGGTTTAAAGAAGATAAGGCTGTGGTGCCTGAATCTCATCACAGGTTTAGAGGGACCTCTGCCCCCTGAAGATGATCTGTGGCATTTAATGGATATGAAGATTATAAGCTTCCATCAAGAAGTCACAGGACTACATGGTGATGACTCTTAAATTTATGTGATGTAGTAAAATATTAACATAATCCTTTCCTGTAGGGCTTGTTGAACTATCCTGTAGCATTTAATATTTGGGATGTAACTTTCAGTTGAACTTGATGGCAGGATCCAAAAATAGAGAAGTATTATTAAAAAGCAGATTTTTTTTACCCCCCTTGGTGTATATTTCTTACAGAGCAAATGGACTTACAGTTAGGATTTTTTGAGTTGAAGCACAGAAGAGCAGTGTAACTTGTTACCCCATCACTTCTGTTCATGAAGGTGGTGGCTTTGACTTCTGTTTGTGGAAGTTAATGCTTTAGGAACTTGCAACTTGGTAAGAGGTGAGGAAACTGGGGTTAAAATTTTCAATTCTTAGCCATATAGAGGCAAAATTGAAACTGTGCATTCAGTAGTGTTGATATATATATTCCTCTAAGTTTTAAAATAATTTATTTCCAAATTGGATTAAGATGAATCAGCACTGAATTGCTGAAAGTAGCCCTACCATCCTCTGCATAAACCTAACTGCAGTTTAAATCATACAACTGATAAAGATTTAGTCTTGTTCTGGTGTTCTGCCACTGTCAGAACAAGGTTGTGTCTGTATCCAAATACTTTGGGCTCCTTTGCTTTATGAAATAACTCGAGTTGACTTCATGTTTTGATCTCAGATCTTCCTAAGAACAGACACTGCTCTTGTCTTTCTTCATTTTTCTCTTTTGCAGACTTCAGGTCAGAGAGAAGCACACTATTTACTTACAAATGCATTCCTGTTCTCATGTCTGCAGCCAGAAATAATGTGCGGAGGTCTGTGTATGTATGTACACACGCTTACCTACTACTTCAGAAGGTTCAAGTGCTTCTGTCACACTCCTGCTACAACAGAAGCAGACTTTCTGTTCAAAACATTAAAACTTCTTGTACTTTGGAGGTGAACAACTATCAATTTTTTTAGATGACCTTTTCTTTTTTTTCCTTTTCTTGTAGCCTGTAGAAAGGAGGTCAAGTTTCAGATGAAGAGTTGGAACTCTTGCCTTGTCTCCCAGAGTTAGTTGCAGTTTTGCTGACCACAGCCCTTTGCCTCATCTCCTGTAGGAGCAGATCTGAGCCATGTTTCCTCTGGCAAGTCTTTTTGAAAGATTGTCTCTGGAGCCAAGCATTAAAAGGCCATTTCAGGAAGCCCTATCTCTACTTTAAATCTTTCAAGCTTTACCCTTTGCTGTTTATTTCTGGACTCCTTACTGAGTTTTCTATCATGATTGAAAGTAGACAGATTAAAAATCAGTTTTTCTTGGTGATCTGGAACTGCTGTATGCATAGCTCTTAAAGCAGCATGACTTCTAAATTGAATTTATCTTGGTGCAGCCTAACACCAAGGGAACACGAAGCCACCAGCACCAGTTCAGCATGATTTCTCTCCTTTAATTGGAACTGGAAAGGGGATGGAAGTGGATGAGAAGCCCTGGGGGAGATGCGGAAGTGGTGCTGGCACTAGGGGCTGCTGTGGGGCTGTGCTTGCCTCTCCTGCCCACATCCTCCTCCCAGCGCTGCCTCGCTCACCATGTTACAGCCCAGTTCCTCTAAGCAAACCGACGGTGGTGATTCGAACTCGTTTAATTACCTGTATGTATTGATGTGACTTACGCTTACAGGCAAGCACATCAATCCTATAAATATTGGGTAAAATGTGTTCATTGCCTCTCCCAATCTTCCCCCCTCCTTTCTCATAACTGTAACTTCTCTAATACAAAAACTTAATTTTGTTGTTACTCACTTTTGACCTAACAAGCTAGCTAAAGTTCAGAGGCCGAAATACTCCATTAGGAAGCGATGTTGATGAAATAACTTGCCTTTGCTCAATCAGTTCCCCGAACAGGGAAGGAATTGAGCAGCTGAGCAGTATTCTAAGCTTATTTCAGAC
Source organism: Eurystomus gularis (assembly GCA_013400335.1). NCBI lineage: Eukaryota > Metazoa > Chordata > Aves > Coraciiformes > Coraciidae > Eurystomus > Eurystomus gularis. Next base: position 47,773 of record VZZY01022458.1, read on the forward strand.
AGTGCTCAGTCAGAGGCCTTAATCTTTAGAGAAAGTGTCAGGAGGCTGTCTTTTGTGGTGTGTTAGTTTTGATCACTCCCTTGGATCTTTTCTGTGTTAGTGGACTGGTGAAGGGGAATAGGAATCTCTGCCCCAGGGATTGCTCTTTGAGGTACTTGCTTCCATGAAGGACACTAAAACAATCCTGCAACTGTAATGAATAATGGCCATTGACACCTCAGAACAATGAAAAAGCTTTAAAACTATAACTTCTTTCCTAGATAGGACACAGATGCTGCACCCTCCCCCTTTATTTTGTCCTTCTAATATTTTTTTGTGGTGATTGTTCTACTACAGGGTTCTGTGGCCAGGCTGGATTTGGTTAGTGTGGAGTGTCAGAAAATAAATGGCAGGATTTTGTCCTCTAAGTGCTTCTCAAATCAGCGTCTTGTTTCTAGATGCTCAATGACTATTTGTTTGAGAGAGTAGCTGGCTGCTGATGCTAGAATAGCTGGTCAGGTTAGTTATTCTCAGGAACTGGAGTAAAATCCCACTGAGACAAATATCAAATGTTCCAAACTCTCTTGTTTCACAATTCATGTAGACGTTGGTGTAATTGAGTTACTTTTATCTGGTTTTAAGTTTATTTTTAAGTCATGTAGTCTTAAAGTCTGAAGACCTGAAATCTTCAGGTTTACCCTAACTGAAAGCACTTCACTGAAGTGCTATGGCCAAGGGCTAAACTTCATGTAGATTCTACAGCTGTCAAATATTGGAGTTTTCTTTAATTATATCCATGTAAAACTGAATTTCTGCCAATTATCAAAATTTCTTAGAGAACCATCAGCCTTGGCTTGTCTGAAAACACATTACTCCTTGTGGCAGTGGCTGAAATGGCAGCTGATGCCAGGACTTGACATGTATATGAAAGGCCGTGGCACAGCTCAACACAGTATGCGTAGAGGACCGTAATGCATCCGTTACTGGGAGATGCATTAACACAATGGCAAAACATTGTAATTGTAAAATACACATGGGAGAAGGGAAGGTAGGTGCTCATAGTAAGGAATACTAGAGATTTATCCCTTCAATCCACATGATAACCACTTAAAAATATTTCTTTCAGCATCTTTGTGACGGAAAAAAGTAAATGTTAACTTTCCAGACAGAAAATGATGTTGAGATATTGGCAATTCTGGTGCGGTTGTCTCAGGGTGACTCTTTTAAGAGCTCTTTGCTACTAAGCTAATGCTTACCCATCCCTCATGTTCTCATAAGGACAAGGGTCTTGGCCATGTGGGCTATTCTGTGAGCTCAAAGTCCAGTGCAACACTGATGATTTCAAGTAACTGGTTATTATGAATGGCCCTTCAGAAAAATCTTTCTGCACATTTAAATTGTGCATATAAAATAAACTTGTAATGGAATGTGTCACGGTTTACCTCTGTGCCTTAACGTATTTATCTTTGTTTTCTGTTCAGGATGTTTAAAAATGAAGAAATAGGTTATCACACTCCAAGCTACTTCCACATAATTTTTCCAGGGCCTAGAACAGAGGTGTGAGCTAGAAAAAACCCACTGTTTTGTTTGCCTTTTTCTGCAGAGAGTAATATCAGTGTCCAAAAGATGCAGTTTGCAGCACTGTAATTGATCCATTTTCTACATAAAACTGAGTCCTTACTAATAGTTGGTGTAGTAGGCAGTAGTTTTTGAGGTATTTTTGAAATCAGTTGTTAGCTTCCACTTCGGTCTCACTTCCTTTTCTTATCTGCATTAACTTTGTCCTTTTCTGGGAAGAAAGGCGTTTTTCTTTCCCTCAAAATCTCACTTCTCATCTAGCAAGGGCCGGTTGTAATGTCAGCTTGATGAGAGCCATTTGCTGAAGCCTCAGCGTGTTAGCTCAGCTGAACAAGATCTGTTGTTACTGGCTATAATTATTAGGAACAGGTTTAAAAGGACAAGCTTATTGCTGTACTTTGGCAACAGGCTTTTGAGCTGCTGGCTACACTGTAGTAACACTTGGTACATGACATTGCTTTTTGTCTTCAAAGCGCTTACAGATATTGACTAATTAAAAGCCTTAGAGGTGCTCTGTAGGTGCCTTGGTTGGGGTTTCTTCGTTTATATTGTGCAATTTATGAGTGGTCAGGTTCATAATGACAAGTAACAGCTAGAGATGTGATGCTTGGGGTTGAGGCATGACTCAAGTTTTTTGCTGAAGGCTTTCAGGCCCTGTTTCACTTCACCACATACCCTGTGGGAATCCAGGAACTCCAAAGCCTTTCTTCTTTGGCCAGAGAAGAGAGCAGAGGTGTGACAATGCAAACAACATGAGGCAGCAGGGCCACCTTGCTGAAGGTGCTGGAAGCCGCTTAGAGTGAGCGAGAAGTTTCAGGAGCCTTTGGAAAAATGAAATAAATTCAGTTTTGGAGTACAAATGTGCAGTATTTGCAATACAAGCAACCTGACCCACAAATTACATTACTGCATCTTGTAGTCCTTTATCTTCCACCAAAGTTCGTTCATCTTCCAGATGAATTCCTAGCAATGGCTGTTCTTCTAAGAAAAACAAAAGCAAAGGCGTAGCAGAATTGGAATTGTTGGGTGTTTTCAAATGTTTCTTAGTCAGCCAAGCATGGGATATTTTGGAAACGAGATTCCTGTGCTAGCTTGAGTGTCTTTTCCTTTATGCAGACAGCTCTGGGCAGAGATGTAATCAGAGAGGTACTTGAGCCCGGGCTCTTGTGACTATTTGTGCTAATTGATAAAAAGATTGCTCCATAGTAGCCTGAGTGGTAATTGGGCCATATGCTGGGGAAAGAAAGTGCACATTTGGCCAGCTGACTCTCAGTGTGGAATGTACCTGACTGACAATGTGACAAGATGTCTCACCAATGCATTTCATGTGTATGTACTAAGGCTAGAAATCGTGACATAGCTAAATAGCTACTGTGCCTGCAAAGCTCTTTTCCCTGTGTCTCTGAGAGAACCTCATTTGTGGAGGAATCTCTGTGTTGGTTGTCCTTCTAGTTTGTGGCAGAGGAAGAAATACTTGCTTTCCTTAAATTTCTCTTAAGCTTGGAGGCAGTTGATTGCAAATGAGTTTCATATGTGAATTTGGAATCATCATAAACTAATTTGCTGTTTGAGCGCTTCATCATTCTTGGAATTTATGTAGACATGTTTAGCTGATTAATATTGCTGCTGAAGTGAGCTCAGAATGCAGTTTGAAATGGATACATCTGAGCCTTTTAGACTTGAGAGCAATTATCATGAGATCTCAAAGGTGGATTTCCTTAGACCTGGTGTGCACTTCTGGCATAAGCAAGCAGAAGGCACTTAAAGTTCTTCACACTTAAATAATTCTTCTTGTGGCATTAATAGGTATATTTGTTTCAAAAGGCTTGTATGTGTAGTAGTTGACTCGTCATAATCTGACCTTTATTTGGACACATGAATCAATTGTTGAGCTTTTAAAAATTCAGGCCTTTGTTCCCTCTGGCATTGTTTAGATAAAATTATATTTTAGTGTTACACCTTCTCCCTTCCCCACTTTATATATTGGCAGTTTTGGACAAAGTATTGCTTGTGACCATGAGACACTCTGGTGCTCACTGACATAGCTGGGAAATCACAGTCCCTAGCTCTCCAGTGGAGTTTTTAGCCAAACAGATGCTGCTTTTCTTTCAAATCCAGACCACCAGTTATGAAGCCTATACAGGGTCCCTAAGCAAACTTGTCCTTGATGTGAAGCTAGTGACTTGTCATTGCCAAGTTGCCTGTAGAGCTTTAATAGTGTAAATACAGGTGCTAACACTAATGCTGTCAGCACCCTCACCTGTGCACCAACACTCATCTTGTTCCAGTGAGCATGATGCTTTCACAGATTATGCCCGTTTAGTTAGAGCATGGCAAATTCTGCCAGAGACTGATGTTCCCCAGCCTGGTGGAGTTTTGTGTATTCCAACCTGGGGCTTTGGTTTCACTCAGGGCTGGTTTTGGGGAGACTGCAGGCATTTCTGCTGTATGTGTTTGGTTGCTTGCAGCATTTTCTTGCGAAGATTTATGAAGTTTCCATAATGTAGCTGCGTGTTGATCATCTTCCCTTCCTAGGCAGCTACACCAGGAACATGCTCTAGAAGAAGAATCAAGTCAGTGCTGAAACTTGTATTTAGGCTGTGGGGAGAAATGCTGTCTAGTGGGCTTGGCTTGGGGCTAGAAACTGAGATTTCTGCATGTTACTCCCTGAATTGTGAGTATGTTTCTGTCTCAACCCCTTCTCTTCCCAGGAAAACCCCAAAACCCTCTGTAAAGTTGGGTCTCGGTATGTAGCATTCCCCAGTCTCTGGCTGTCTGGAGAAGTTTTGCTGCTTGTCAAGTGTGTAGAGACCTTGGTGTGCAACTGTAGTACACCATATTTTGTCATAGTGTCTACTTTGCATGTCAATATTTTATAATTTTATTTCTGATTATCATCCAGCTGTAGATTTTTTCCTCATGTGAATCCTAGCTTATGTTTCCCCGGACATCTTTGTTTGGGTTTTAAAAATGTAATTGGAAGTGTTCTTTTCCTCTCCTGAATCCTTGTTTTTGTTCTGTTGCTGCTTTCTCAGGTACGATGTGTTACTGTTTTTCTACTTGTTTTGTTACATTAGTTGTTAGGCTCTCAAGAATGTAATCCTATCGTGCTATATGCTGGGCAGTGGTAGGAGAAAGATCATTTCTCCCTGCAAGATCTTGTGCTTTCATGTACGAGATGGGGCCAAAGATTATTCAGACACAGATTAAGAAAATATAGTGTCTGAAGGCTGCTTAGTATATTAGACATGATGTATGCAAAAACCTATTTTGGGAGGCAGATTCTCTATTTATAGTGGTTTGCAAGCCTTTCCAAGAGACACGTTAGAACTCTATCATCTGACGTGAGCTAGCAGTCGGCTCCCAGAGAACCAGCTCCCTGAATGGAAAGGCACAGAGAGTCTGGGCAAGATGAAGGAGCAGGTCCTCCATAGCTCCTTGCTGTGCTAATTAACTGAGACAAACCTCTGCAAAAGCAGAACAGTGCTGGCTGCCTTTGGATGCTTCTCACAGAAGTGGGTTCCCCACATGAGGAACCACATGTTCCCCACATTCCTCTGCTGCCAGGCCCTCTCCAAGGCTGGCAGGTGTCAAGATGCTGCCAGGAGCTTGGGGAGAGCTCCAGGGTACCTCATGGGGACAGGTGTGGGGAACAAACAGCTTGTTCTTCCCTCTTTATTCCCAGCAAGGACTGGGGCAGACAGGGCAGCTCCAGCAGCTCTACCCTGGTGAACGGTGGCTTGTGGGGCACCATGAGCTTTTCTTGATGGTGTTTGCTGACTTGTTCTTTTGCTGTGCTGCCTTTACCACGGTAGAATGGTTTGTCACTGTTGCAGTAAGTCCTAAGGGCTTCTCTCCTGCCCCCCTCCATTTTCTTGTATAACTGTAAAGTGTCATGGTTTACACAGCTGAGGGACAGGACCCATCCAGAGGGACCTGGGCAAGTATGAGACGTGGGACCTTGCAAGATCCTGCAACTGAGTCAGGACAATCCCTGGTATCCACATAGGCTGGGGATGAAGGGATGGAGAAGAACTTGGGGTGCTGGGGGTGAAAAGCTGGACATGAGCTGGCAATGTGTGCTCGCACATTGAGGATGATGAGTCATTAATGTCAGAAGTACTGTGGGATGTCACCAGCTACCACGTCTCCTCTGGTTTCCCCCATTCAGCTGAAGTACCTCATCTCTCACCTACTTCTTGCTTTAAGCTCATGCTATTATGGAATCTCTTCTGGTTCTGTATGTGTTTGACCATGGTTTTGGTCTGAAATACATTCCACTTCAGTACCTACCATCTCCCACCCCTTGCTAGTGACTTTATGCTGTGCAACCTGGTGTAGGCCAGTGGTACAAAGCCCTTGTAGAAAGAAACGGCTCCAGTGACAATTAGTGACTTGTGTTGGCTACTGAACAGGCAGGATACAAGTGTGTGTGTTTTACCGAGGACTTCACAGGTTGGCAGAGTCTGCAGCGAAGGACCAATGTAACCTTAAGTGGGATCTCTATCCATGTACCCAGGTCACTTTCATCCTGTAACCATGGGCTCACGTGTCCCTTGCTGCATTGTTGGTGCTCTAAGAGGGGTTGCTGAAGGCTGTGTGTGAAACCTCACTACACGTATCATCTAACTGCTCTCTCTTCAGTTGTGGAAGGGCAAGGAGCACTGTCTTTGTGCCTTGTCATTCCCTATGTGCTGCAGGAGATTCTTCTGTTGTATCTATACCCACATGTATTTCCTTGTTCTTGCATAATTCATCATTGGAGGATTTGCATTTGCCTGAAGTTTAAAGTTCCAGGGGTATGTTGTAATGATGAGAGAAATGGGGGTAGAAGAAGCTGACTGGGTTTGTTTTCTTTTGACCTAGCACTTTTGCAAATTTATTTATTGTACGAAAACATCTTAACTAAGAGATGGTTGAACTGGTGCCAGTGGAATTTTTCAAAGTGACATGACCCATTTATATTTTGACTTGAAAAAGCATCTTCTGAGCTGCCTCAGCACAAGGTGGCCACCTGTCCGTGTCCCCTGCTGAACTGACAGTGCAGGGAAAACTCAGTCTTTGGCTGTCTCTAGGTACAGACACCCCCGCACCTGTTTTACCCAAGTCAGTAGTTTACTGTGTCTTTGATATGGGGAAATGTCATAGAATTGTTTTTGGTTGGAAGAGACTAAGATCATCAAGTCCAATCAATAACTTTACCAAGTTCATGGCTAAACATGTCTTTCAGCACCTACACAGCTTTTAGATTCCTCCAGCAACAGGGACTCCAGCACTGCCCTGGGCTGCCTGGGCCAGGCCTTGACAACCCTTTTGGGGAACAATTTTTTCCTCGTGTCCAACCTAAACCTCCCCAGTGTAACTTAAGGCTGTTTCCTCTTGTCCTGTTGCTTCTTCCTTGGGGGAAGAGACCAACCCCACCTGGCTCAAACCTCCTTTCAGGGAGTTGTCAAGAGTGAGAAGGTCTTCCCCAAGCCACCTTTTTCCAGGCTTAATAACCCCAGGTCCTTCAGCTGCTCCTCACCACTCTCCTGCTCTAGACCCTTCCCCAGCTTCGTTGCCCTTCTCTGGACACGCTCCAGCCCCTCAATGTCCTTTTTGGAGTGAGGGGCCCAAAACTGACCTCTGGATTTGAGGGGCGACCTCCCCAGTACCAGGTCCATGGGGACGATCCCTGCCCTAGTCCGGCTGGCCACACTAGTGCTGATCCAAGTCAGGGTACTGGTGGTCTTCTTGGCCACGTGGACACACTGGGTCATCTTCAGCTGAGTGTCAACCATGGGAATAACAACAGTTGTGCTAGTTCTCTCCAGTACCATCCCATCCTTTCCAGGATGCCACTCTAAAGACTTTACCTTCTAGTGCCATTTAAGCGCCACAGAACGTGGGATAGAGGCTGCAGTGGGCTGGCAAGTGGCTCCTCGCTGTATCAGTAACATTATGGATGCCACGTGCACTGCTGCTTGACAAAATTTCTGCAAACCTACAAGATAAGGTGATCAATTGTCCTGAGAGGTACTTAGCTGGGAGAGGGGGCATGGTGAAAGGCTGGTATGACCCTTCCAGGTCATCACTTTATTTAGTATAATTAATGAAAAGGTCCCTGCTCCTCTGCAAGGTCTAGGAGAGCTTAGGGAAAGAGGGAGGCAAGGATTTTGAAAAGCCAAAATGCACAAATCTTCTTGTGAAAGAAGGAAGATCATAAAGAGTTGGGTAGCTCAGGTACACACCGTTTCACTGTCAGATTATTGAAATTAATGTCTGTATCACTGTTTACGTCACTGCAACATATCTTTAGACACCTCTGGCAATTTCCCTCTCGACTGAATCATTTTTCATCTTCATGATGCACCAGGAATCTTTTATTGCTGCTGCAGAAGCGCTGTGTGTGTATTCATAGGTTGGCTCCGAAGGAGAGGTTTTTACAATAGGTTAAGAGCTCAGACAGCCATAATTTCCCTTTGGCAATGCTCTGTTTGATCCTCTTTCACAGATCAAATAAATACACTGGAGACCAAACCCAAACACAAGACTGCCACAGCCCGAGACCCCCCATGATAGTTAAATCTTATATTCACACAATGTGGCCACTGGTTCCTGGTTTAATAAAATAGCTTTTAAGTTTCTGCCAACAATCAAAGCTATCCAGTTTGTATTTAATCAATTATTTGTCACTGTCTTGCATATTTTGCCTGAATGTTTATTACATGTTTATTTTTGTTCCCTGCTCATGTTTTGCTGAAGCAAAAATAGCATGGAGACACTTGCCTTGCAGCTAAAGATTCTGTGTGAGTCCTTCAAACCCCATTCCTTGGCTTTGTCTTAGTCAGTTGGTGTGGCAGTGTGGGACTAGCCACTTGCTGTCTTCCTCTGCTGCTGCTTCCCCATGGCTAGTTACGATCTTATATTGCTTCCTCGTGAGAAACACCAGCACTTGTAGGATATTTAGTAATTTAACAACCAGAAACAGAGCGAGTGTAAAATTGATGGGAAATAGTTGCTGTTTAAAAATATTCTGCTACTGTTCTGTTGTGAAGAAACTTCTCTTTTTAAGGCCAAAGTGATTTTACATTTCAGGAATAAGCGTACGGAGTTTTTTGGAGGGGGTTTTGGTGGCTTTCTGGAAAACTGGAAAGTATTCAAAAATGGTCGCTTCTAAAATTCAGTCACCTTCACACTTCATGATGGAGGTGAATCTGGATTAAAATTGCGAAGAACAGCGAGTCTCCAGTGGGCTGTGTCTCACTGGTGTTCCAGAAGGAAGGTCTCACAGCATTTAATCTGGAAGGCAGCAGATAGGGAGCTCCAAACAGACAAGATTATGAGAGTCTCTTTTTAATAGTTATGGATATAGAAGCTGATTACTTGGTGCAGAAGAATCTTGTTTTGTTCTGAATGCTTGTTCCTCTACATAAAGAGGCAGGGCTGATGCTACTGTGAGGCCCTTGTGAAATTTTGGAGAATGGCGATAACTTTTGGAGGAGGAATGTTAACAATAGCCATCTTGCACAGTATTTTCAGTCTTAAGCTCCTGTGCTTGAATGTTCTCTTATAACTCACAAAGGCTGGTGTAAATGCAACACTGCAACTCCTGTGGCTAATGTGAACCCCAGATCTTTAATTGTGTGAAAAACTGGCGCCAACTCACCATTCCTTAACCTGAGAACAGACGCTTGCTTTGTTTGGGCAAGGTGTGTGGCCACTGTATGTCAGCCCTCTGTTCATCCAGCCTTTAAATGCTGATTGGTAAAGCTGCTCAGGTTTTTTGAGTGAAAAAATCCTTGAGTGAGGAAACAGTGTTAACTTCTATATCACCTTTTGGCTCAGTAAACAGTAGCGGAGTGCACAAAGAATTAATAGATCCTTCCTGCAGGGCCTTGCCTATTATCTAGAGGAATTTTATCTGCTAAAATATGAGCCTTACAGCACCTCTGCAGGCATAAATGATTTGGCTTTTCTTGAAGGATAGCCTGTCACCCTAAAGGCAATGTTTCTTTTCCATTTACAATGTATCATGAGTTTCAGGTGTGTGTTCCAGTCCACGCCCACACAGGCAGCATGTTATTCCCATTAACACTGGCACCTGAACAAAGACTCAAACCTGTGCTTTTGTGCAGGTGACTGAAAGCTGGTATTGTGGAGAGCTGACCAACAGAAAACCTAAGACACAGCAATTCAGAACAGAACTGAAGCGTACAGTGCAATGTTTGTGCCTTCCTCTTGCTCCCCATGTGGGATTAAGGTCTTGCTGTAGAGTGTGGAGGTTGAGGTCCCTGTTTTGCCTCCTGCAGAGTGATCTGGCAGATGAAAGCTGCTGGCCTCAATTAGGCAAAACAAGGACTGCAACCTGAGCGTTGTGCCGCGATTCTTGCGGGTGGCCTCTTGCTGAGATGGTTGCACATTTGTGTTTTCCTTTCTCCAACAGTCAGAATTGCTTACCAGAGTGTTTCTAACATCTCTCAACTGTAATTGTGTCTGAAATTGCAGGAGGTCAGAGTGTGTACTGGAATTTTCTTCTGCTTCTAGGCATCACAGGATAAATATGAAAAGCTTCACTTCTGCTGTTACATTTCTGATGCTTTGAAATTTACTGTTGTATATGGTCAGTTGAATTCCACTTGAGTGCCCTGTATGTATGAGCATGTTTGCAGGGCTGTCTTCTCATCAAGACCTAGGTGACCTGAAGGTATGCTTGATGCTGCCTCGCTCCATGCAATTCTTTCATTGCGTTTAAAATTCAAAGTGCAGAAGTTTCAGTTAAGTTAGATAAAGCTACATCAACCTCAAAATCATAGAATCGTTTAGGTTGGAAAAGACCTCTAGGATCACCTAGTTCAACCTTTGTCCAGCATCTCCCTAACCTCTAGACCATGTCTCAAAGCGCCACATCTGTTTTTTAACACCTCCAGGGATGGTGACTCCACCATCTCCCTGGGCAGCCTGTTCCAGTGCCTAACCACTAGAATCATAGAATGTTAGGGGTTGGAAGGGGCCTCTGGAGATCGAGTCCAACCCCCCTGCCAAGCAGGACCATAGAATTTAGGGCAGGTTACACAGGAAGGCATCCAGACAGGTCTTTCACTCTCAGTAAAGAACTTCTTCCTGATATCCAAGCTAAATATCCCCTGGCGCAACTTGAGGCCATCACCTCTTGTCCTGTCATTAATCACTTGGGAGCTGAGACCAGCGCCAGCCTCACTACTACCTCCTTTTAGGTATTTGTAGAGAGCAATGAGGTCTCCCCTTGGCCGCCTCTTCTCCTGTCTAAACAATTCCAGTTCCCTCCAGTGTTCCACATACAACATTCTCCAGACCCCTCACCAGCTTTGTTGCCCTTCTCTGTACCTGCTCCAGCACCTCAATGTTCTTCTTGTCCTGTGGTGCCCAGAACTGGACACAGTGCTCAAGGTGCGGTCTCATGAGGGCTGAGTCCAGGGGCACAATCACCTCCCTACTCCTGCTGCTCAATAGCATGTTTGTGGTACTGTAGATCCTAACCAGATGCTGGGTAGATTCAGATGAGAAATTAGGAAGAAGCTCTTCACTTTGAGGGTGGTGAGTCACTGGCAAAGGTTGCCCGGGGAACTTGTGGATGCTCCATCCCTGGCCTTGAACACTTCCAGGTTGGACAAGACCTTGCACAACCTGCTCTAGAGGGAGGTGTCCCTGCCCAAAGCAGGGGGGGTTGGAACTAGATGACCTTTAAGGTCCTTTCCAACTCAAACCATTCTCTGATTGTGTATTGCCAAGACATTGTTTTATCAGACCGCTGTCTTATTTCAGTATGCTGAAGAATTTGGAGCTTTTTGCTCAAACCAGTTCCTGGAGCAGGAACTGTTCTGGCATCAGTCTTGTCCATCAGACAGCGGCTCGTTGCTTTTGTCAGGTCCTCCTATGATCTGTGTGAGAACCTCCAGGTTGTTTTAGCCCATGGATTTTGTCCTGAGGTGTTAGTGCTGAAAGTATTGGCTGAAGTTGCTGTAGACAATTGCAGACTATCTTCTGTTCTTACCTGTGTAAAGATTTCAAGTTTGACCATTTTCTGTCTCAATCTTATTGGTGTGATTCCTTATCTCGAAATATTAAAAGATGATTTCTGTGTGCTGATGAATTTGTGCTTAAGGTCAGCAAGGTTTTGTAGAAGTATCCTTTAGTGAACCAGAAGAACAAAGCACTATTTCTTTGTAGCTCAGAGAGCACAGGTACATTTGCTGACCACCATTTCCTCTAGTAAACCTTTGGGGAACATAAAGAAGCTGTTGCACTAATTCAGCATGATCCAAATCAACCAACGTGGTTTATGTCCAGAAAAATACTTTATCAAGCCCATTATAATGTTTCTCTCAGAATCAATACACGAGAGAAAGCAGAATTTGGGGTTATACTTCTTTGCAACTTCTTTGCAATATTCTTCCTATAAAGGCTCATGAGAGGAAGTGAATTACTTGAGTATTGAAGGATAAGATTGTTGATGAGAAGCTGGTTGAGAAACAGAATAATATTTGGAGTTGATCAGTTTTCCATAAACACAAAACAGCTTCTGGCAAGGTCTTGTCTCCAAATTGTATAATCCAGTGAGGCATGCTGTTGAATATGCTTATTAGGAGTTAGTTCTAATTTTCTCATTTGTAAAGGTTTGAAAATAGGAAGAAAATTGAAAACTGAAGCTTCAGTTTTCAGCAAACCTTCTCCAGAACCTAACTTTCCCCTTTTATTTCATTGTTAACCCGAATGAGGAAAATGGAAGAAAGGACGTAGGTGATAAAAGGCATCTGAAGTGGCAAAGAGTTGAAGAATAACAAAATTGTGAGGTTTGAGTCTAAGTTCAAAGTGGCTCTTAAAGAGCTTGATGAAATTGTTACAAAGCTAATCCAATGTGGAGAAGTGTGAGATAATGAACTTCAGAACAAGCAGCTGGAAACGATCAGAACCAGGGATGAGTTCTAAATTAAACGTCGCTGTTTGCACACACAGAATCCTGGGCTTTGTTACTGGCTTCCTGAAAATATCTGCGTAGTGCTCAGTATGGTCACAGTTACCGAAAGAACGCTACTTGCCAAGAGCCTTTAATAAGAAAGGAATTAAGAATCTCTCAGGAATTGCTGTTTCAGCAGAATACATAAAATTTGCTTGGTTTTTCTTGTTTGTTCTTTTTCTCCCTTCATTTCAGAGATGAAAGAAGAAAAAAAGGGCTAGGGGAAAACAGTTGGAAAGTGATTTAAGAAGCATGATTCTCTGGTCTTAGTGGAAAAGCTTCCATTGACTTTGTGGTGATGATACGTCATCAAGGTTATGGGGGACTTAGTATGAGCTTCTTAAATAAAGAAGAAGAAAGTCGATGAGAACAGTGAGTTTGTAAGGGGTCAAAAGATACTGCATGATGTAGAAAAGTAAAATACTACAGATGATATCTAGATGTACTGATGGCTGCTGTTGAAGTAGTGGTACCATGCTTATGTAATGAGGAAAATGGAAAAAATAACATGTTCAAGCAACTCACATGGAAAAGTTGATTTTATTTCCTACTGAAATTTAAAGGTTTGAGAATCTGTGTTCTTCTCTCTGAACCTTTTCCTAACAACAACACAATAAAAAATGGGCAGGGAAGAAGTATGTTGTTTTTCTCTCTCTCCTGTACCCCCCCCACCCCAAATGGAGTAAATGAGACTAAGCCGATTCTTTTCAAAATTGGGGAACTAGAGGAAATCAAGAGATTGATGTTTGGGGTTTTTTTTCCATTCTGTTTGTCGTGGCTTTGTTTGGTGTTTTTTGTGAGCTTTTAAAGCAATCTCTAAGAGCACTACAAGAGGACGAAATAGCTTTGATATTAAAACACAAGTGACTGCAACAGGATTTGATTGAAGTGCATTTCCTAAAAGGAAAACATTATCCCCAAGTGCATCAATTGTATAAGGATGATAGGACTATGACCAAGCTATGCTAGACCCATTTTTGTGCTTTCAAATACGTAGCAACTGTTGACCATTGGGTTTAGGAAGGTATTTTCCTCACAGAGCCAATACTGCTTAGTTACTGTTAGAATTCCTCAGGGAGGAAATGTATATGAAGAAAGCAGTGGTATAATTTCTGTACAAAGGCAGGGAAGTGTGGAACTAACCTTTTTTCTGAAAAGCCTTTTGGGCAAGGTGCTGGTTTTGGTAAGACAGGCTGTGGCCTTATTTTCCTTGCTTAGTCATGAGATGCCTTCAGCTCTATGGGCCACCTCTACTTTAATCACGGATTGGTTCGGGTTGGAAGGGACCTTTTAAAGCTCATCTAGTCCAACCCCTGGGAAGGGAGCAGGGACTAGAGCAACTCGAGCAGGTTGCTCAGAGCCCCGGCCAACCTCACCTGGAATGGCTCCAGGGATGGGGCATCAACCACCTCTCTGGGCAGCCTGGGCCAGGCTCTCACCACCCTCAGCAGCAAAAAGGTCTTCCTTTTCTAGTGTAAATCTCCCTCTTTTCATTGAAAACCATCACCTCCACCTCTTGTCCTGTCACAGCAGGATACATTAAAAAGACTGTCTAAACACTAACCTAAAGGCCTTGTTTCTCTTGGATCAGGTGAAGCCTGGGTCAACAGCCATGTCTTGCACATCAGTAGTTCTGGTGACGATTGCCTATATTTATATATATATGTGATTTTTGTCTGATGTTGTTTGGCTGGTCTGTATTAATGCGATGTTGTGCTCCATTATTCTCTATAATGAGTTTAGCACACACCAGGATTGTGTTCCAGAAGTTTGCCAGGGCTGCAGTCTTCAGCGTACTGGGTAACTCTGCACTGAAGACTTCCATGAGTTCCAGCTTTACAGGTGTTGAAACAACTGCAAATGGACAATATTTTCTTGAATATGAAATGTGAGAACACTTATTTAAATGTTTCCTTTCCAGTGTTAGAAGAAGGCTTTCAGCCAGTTATTTAGTATCGTGGGTTTTTTTTGCCAGTGGCAAGGTTGGTTTCACTCTTGATTGGGGTGGCTCCTAGATGTGTTTGTAGGTGTCTGTATACTCAGGATTTTTTGTCATTTGTCTCCTTTTTTTTCTTCTTTTCTCTTTAGAGAAAAGTTTGTTGTGGTTTTCATACATATCCACATTGCCAGTCTCAGAACTTCAGTGCTACAGAAACAAGTTCAAACCACATGCAAACACCCCAACAAAGAAAAACCCTAAACTGGGGAAAAACATGGACATACAGTTCAAAACAAAACTGTTAGGTAGAAAGGAATTATAGGCAGGATTACTACAATGTTTTCTTATTCTTTCCCACAATATTACTTGTTCTATCATAACTGTCAAGTGTTTTCTGTTGCCTGTGACTATTTAGAAGGGATTTTCACTGTATTTTACTCACAGCTGGGCACAACTGGGAAATTCAGAGAACACAAGATCTGAGTAATGAGGAGGTCTGATGGAGTAGGAAAATGAGGGTTTTTTTCTACATGTTACTTTGTTTTCTGTGAAGAAAATAATTACTCGGCAACTTATTTGTACAGCCTTGAGGAATCTAAAAATGGAAATCTTGTATAGCTCCCTAATAGCTTGTCTAGAAAATGCACTTTCAAATTTGTGTTAATTCTTGGACGTGTAGAACAGCAAACAAGCTGCATGGTTTAGGCAAATGTGCAGCAATAACTCGTGGGCATATAAACCGATGTTGAAGTGTTTCTGTTTATGAGCATAATATCACACATGATAGATATGCTAATTTTTAAAAGATATTTTAGCTGACTAACATTCCTGTTAGTGGTGAGTGCAATTAGAGATGTTCCCAACAGCAGTCAGCGTTAACCGTTGTACTGTAGCAAATTAGAGTTTGCAATTAATTGTTCCTCTTCCTACGTGGTTATGGCACATGTCTGATCAGGGTTCAACATCCCAAATGGTATTACTGCAACATGGCTAATTGTTAGGGAAAAGTAACTAATTAAACTTTCCAGTGTGTGTTTGGTGCTAATTATTTTACTATTCTTTCTCTGCTACACTTGTCTGTCACTAAATTTTTAGTCATTTTTATTTTTCCTACTAAGATGGTAATTCTTTTTTACAGAGACTTTTAATTTTTTCACTAAAACTTTGTAAAAGTCTGAATGAAGTTAGGTGGGTAAGGAGTCATTCATAAAAGCATCTGTTCATGGGCACTTTATCCACCAAATATTGTTTTGCTGTACCTAAACATGCCAGAAAAAACACATTCTTCCAGTGGAATGCTTTAAAGAAAACTTTATATAAATCCCATCAACTTTTAACCTTTTTACCTTTATCTAAATCTCTTCTGTAGGATCACAAGTGCAGGATTGTGTTCTGAAACTCGTTTGTTATCTATCAGTCCATGAGCAAACGTTGTGTATTGATAAAGGAGAGATGCAGCTATATATGGAGTCATCTGAGATTTTAGAATATTTGGTTTTGCTCACTGTAGTGAGTAGTTGAATCTATTCTGCATATGCTTGTATGAATAAAAACTAGCATAGATTAATGCAGATGAAGACAAATGCTATTTGCATTTAATAAGTTATTTAAACCTCCCATCCATAAATAAGTTACGCGAAGGTATGCCAGAGCTTAAGAAGCAAAGATAGTGTGGGACTGGGACTCCCAAGTTAAGATTCACTAGCACATGTGATGGCATGTTCTCTCTATGTGCTTTTACTTCAATGTAAAGCAAAGTGGAAGCCTGAACCAAAATAAGGTGAACTCTAAAAAGGTGGATTTTTAAAACTGCTTTTCAATCATACTCTTCAGCTGGGGAAACCAAGAGGTGGTATGTGATGGAAGCTGGGGGCAATACCTTTAGAAATATTCAAGCCACTTAAAGAATTGTACCAAACTCAAAGAGCAAAGGATCCATACTGCTATAACAGTTATTGTCTTCATACTGTTGCGAGCATGGCAGGCTGTATGGATCATTCTTTTTTCTGACTATCTGCTCATGGCAGTGTATAAATTATTGAATGTTCTGTTCCTTCTGTTTTCTAGTTTGGGGAGAGGATGTAGTTCAAATATTCTTTTGGAGGAACAGAGTGAAACTGTAGAGTTAAGCGATAAACTGGGGATTTGTGTAGTAGATGTAGGGAATATCTAGTGAATTGAGTTAAAATTCGTTTCACTGAAAATATTTGTATTCATGGAGAAGTTAACTTCAGAGAATGGAATTACTGCAAGTTGGAAAGCATACAGGTCGAGCTGAGGTACTCAGCTCAACCTCTGGCCCCTTCTATCTGTAAAGATTCTATAGATTTTAATAAACACAAAAAGATTGTCTCCATCTTTCTTATATACACTCTAAGTACTAGGTGGAAGCTCTTTTTTTCATCACCTTCATCTGAATTTTTTCTCAATGTGTCTTTAAGTTCCACCAAAAGCATCACTGAAAGAATTACAGTTCCTCTAACATTTGTGTTTCTTGTTTGTGGGTTCAGGGCTTTCCCCCCAGTTTTTCCTTCTGAGAAAAGAGGAGTCAAGCAAAGGATTGCTCTGTTTTCTCCTTGTGGTTTTGTGGCCCTTTGCCACTAGGCCGTAGTTAGAGCTGGATTGCTGAAACACCGTGTGAACTCTTGACAAGAGAAGCTGTTGTTATTTTCCTGAAGCCTGGTTTTCTAGGGTGTGCACACATCTCCTTTCCCTGTCTGTCTCTACTTCTCAGTCTTTCAGTTACTTGTCACTGGTATTAATTGAATTTAGAAGAGTAGAGAGATCAAATGTACTAATTAATACATATTTAATGAAAATGAGTGGGACAGATGTACAGGTAAATCCAGACTGAATAAAAATATGAGTACTGATAGAAGTGTAACATATTAGAAGAGAATGTCACAAAATGTGTGACTGTTTTTGTATTTCTGGCAGGGGAAGCTCTGATCAAAGCTTGGGAGTCACTAGAGACAGGCATCCTGATAGCCCATGTTTTGTTTTCTGACTATTGAACTATTCTGAATCTAAGAATACTGTCACAGAATATTTTGTTAAATCCATTAATGTGTCAGTTTGCCTGCCTTGGTGACTTCACTCTTCTGTTCCCTAGTCAGGCTGTTTCACTACTTGGAAAGCTCTTGCTGCGTATCGTTGCTGTGTTCGTTGCGACGCAGTGCTGCAGGTAGTGCTTCAGAACTGTTGTCCAGACGTGCAGGAGGTGAAGTACTCGCCTTGCGACTTCGTTCCTCCCTTTGTAGCCAGAGGTATCCTCCTGTTCAGTGACCCAGTGAATGAGAAAGAAATGAAAGGTGACTTTCATCTTCATGCTCTACTCTGCTGGAATGAAGGAAGCCCAGCTGCTTTTAGACAGCAAGACTGAGGAGAGAACCAGATTACACACTGAGAATAATTAGAACAACATGGATTTAATATCATTATTGCCAGGTATTATTCTAGTCAGCGCATTGCAACTGCTCTGTTCCTGGTTTCCATAAATAACACTAGCTTCAGAGCAACCAGGGAAAACATTCAGATGTGGTTACCCAAGTTATTGCTCATGCTTTTCTCTTCCTTTTCCATCGCCTTTTCGACATAACCTTTCTCTGACCTGGGTAATTGCTCATTTGTCTCTTAGAACATAACAGAAACATTTCATATTCTCCTTTTTTGGATGGTTTGAGGATCCTTTCATTAATCCTCTTTCCTTATATTTTCATTTAAATTTCAACATCCTTGAAATGTGTGCTACTGCCTTTTGAATGGGGAAAAATGAAAAGCAATAGAGGGAGCACGGGGGGAAAGGGAGAGGAAAAAATACTTATAAAATCAGAGATGATGACAGGGGTCTCCAGTAACTCTGAAGGTCAACTCTGTATAAATGTAAAATTCCACCTTTTGTGAGATGTGAGGATAGTGAAATATTTGGAAGACTAATATGTGGCATTCACTGATAAGCCATAGGGCTGGGTGCACTAAATTATGCAGATATTCTTTAGAATGTGGAATAATGGACTTGAAGGTGTGTAATGAAGTCCACAAAAAACTGGGACATAGCTTCCTAGAAAAAAAAAATTAGCTAGTAAAAAGTTCCCTGGTCACATTGACTTGATGAGCTTTTAAACCTAACCTTATAAAGGCAGCTTGACAGCAGAGACTGTTAACACGTGTATTGGCACTGACAAGTCAGATTTATTCATTCATTCCTAAAGCAGACCATACTGGTGTGATCTGATATTCCAGAGTGGATGGGGGATGTAAGATCCTGCCAGTAACTTGCAGCATCTCTGAAAAGCATCCATTCCATGACGCTCTGACTTCAAGCCTTGCAGAAGCTGGCTACGTGTCAGTCAGAACCTGCGTACATGTCTTCTGCAGGGGAAGTGCTCACGCCAGTGAGCTGATTGACATTGGGAATGTCCTTTTGATGTTGATGTCCCAATCACTGTAACATGCCTTGTCTCATGGAGCTCCAAAGCTGACTTTTAGCCTACCCAAGGTGAGCATGTTTCCTTCCTCCAGCCCTGAATGAGGGCTTGGTTCAGGGGATCGGGCTGGGGTTGATCAGACGTTTACCTGTGGTACACGTACCATGCAAAGGCTGAGTTACTCTTATGGGCAGGTAGCTCCTACTTGGTAGCACTCCTTGCCAGCATGGCCGTGGCTCTTGGCACCAAAGCCAAAGGTTGATGCCTCCTGTAGCAACAAACAGTGGTCGCTTGGAGTGAGTTTGAGTTGAGCAGACAACCTTATTAATGTCTCTCTGACTTGCAGTGCTTGACCTAACGATCGTTTTTGGTCTCGTAATCTGTTGATAGAAGGTGTTTTTCTCCAAGCTGTGTAATGCTTTGGATTTATTGATTTAAGTGGCAATGATCTGATTTTTTCACTTCTGTTTTCTCTTTAAATTTCTGGTTGCTGAATCACAGTGAGTGTTTCCTTCTCTCTCACAGCACTTTTCCCGTTGTTTTTCAGTTTTTCTTTATGCAATTGTAATTGACTACTTCCCTCTTAATTACATATTGCCAGGATTCTTCCAGCCATATTTTTTTTCCCCTCCCTAAATATGTTTGGAATCTTTTCAACATTGATACAGTGCTATCAAGCCATGGTGGAGAACCTTAATATTGGCCTGACTTACACAGGTGAACTTAAGATAGCAATTGTTTGCTGGTATACTCTCTAATACTCTGGTCAAGGGGTGGAATAATCCCTCGAGCCCATCTGCTTCTGATCTTTGAGTGAAAATGTAACTTGCAGGTGGATAATCCCCAATGGCCACTACGTTCTGTTAGGGTATCAGCACCAGAAAAAGTCACCAAACCAGCTGAGCTAGAGAGGATGAGGAAGCAGCTACTCCACATGTGCACAGTACTCCCATGCCTGGGGATTAAAGACATCTGGGGAAATGGAATCAAATGGAATAATCTTTTTTTGACAGAACACTTTGACTTCAGCAGTCACAGGACTGTGTGCTATTTCCATAAACTCTTGCAAGCTAAGCAGGAACTGGTGAAGTTAGTGTGAAATACTATGCAAGGCATTTTTCATCCAAGACATGTTCCCTGGAGTGCTCCAGAGAGTTAAGCAACGTGGTTTTACTCTGGGACTAAACTTCATTAAACCAGTGGGGTGAGGGAGGCAGGAGGTGTCACACAGCAGGGAGGAGGCTTGCAGGTGAGGTGTTTTGTTCTAATGGGAAGGAGAATTAATGAATCAAAGAGATACTGGGATATGACTATGGACAGATGCTAAGGTTACTCTTCTGTACGTGTGAGAGGTTGGTCGTAGGGAAAATGGGGAATTAAAGAGGATGTTGTGCCTGCAGACAAGGCCGGAAGCAGTGTGAGCAGAGCTACAGCTTGAAGGAGAGCATTGAGTGAATTGTTTTATTTACAGGGAACCTCTTATGAGGGTAATGGTACTCAAGTATTTATCTTTCTGACCTAATACTGGACCAACATCTTAAAAGCAGAGCAAACATAACAAAAAAATGTGCTGCTGTTGGATGTCTCAGTGCAAAAAGGTTCCTGCTGCTTTTGTTGAACTGCTTTAAAACAGCCCCCCCCCCCCCCCCCC
>VZZY01022458.1:68365-138794 GCA_013400335.1 Eurystomus gularis
TTATATCGGTGCTTTTTTCTGTATGAAACATTCTGACACTTCTAAATTCTCCTTAAACTTTGGAAGTTCTTAAACTTTTTGAATGTTAAACTATACTTCATTTCATACTGAGAAAAAACTTTCCTTTCTTTTTGGAATTAATAAAGAGTTCTTTATTATGTGATACCTCTTTAGAAAGTTCATGTATGATTGAGTTTTCTTCTTGATTAACTTTGTTCTTCTGCCTTGAATTTTTCCATATAGTACCTATATTTACAATTTCCCAATTTCCTAGTAATTGTGAGTACTTGTGTGCCCTAAATACTTCAAATTTTTCTTCTTGGAAGTGGTCATACTTCATACATGGGTGAAAGATGTTTGTGTTCCAGTTTAAATATTTTGCCAAGTTTTCTGGCTCAAAACCACTCTGCTAATAGCGTCTTCCTTTAGCAAGGTATTCTGGGTACTGTGAAATAAGAAAATCTGCCCCCCAAGCACAGTTCTTGTTACATTGGGACCACTTTTGTATAGTTTTCAAGCACCAGCCGGTGGATCTTTATATAAAGAACACAAAGATAGCTGCAGAACAATTCTCAGCCCTACTGAAACACATGATTTATGCCCTGGGGCACTGTCTCTAGTTCTGCATTTCAAACCTTCCAGTAAGGCTGTGCATGCTTATGTAAGTAATATTAACATTCTCTGACACTTTTGTCACACAAAAGCGTAATCATACCCGTTGTTGTAGCCTTCTGTACCTACCGAGTTGAGAAGTGCAGCTCGGCCGACACTAATGAGCTGCAGACGGCGTGGTTTGAAAGGCCATACACAGGCTTGCAGTTCCACGAGATTTTGATACGCTTTTGTACCCTCAGATGTTTACACCCATCCATGCTTGTGCAGCTGAGAACAGTCTGAACAAGCCTCTGGCCGTATCAGTGCAACCTAATAGCAGGCAGAGAAGTGATGGGGACAGACTTTTTGGCAAGGCCTGTTGTGACAGGACAAAGAGTGATGGTTTTAAACAAAGATTTAGACTAGAGAGAAAGAACTTTTTATTTAGGGTGAGGGTGAGACCTTGGCTCAGGCTGCCCAGAGAGGTGGCTGATGCCCCATTCCTGGCACCATTGCAGGTGAGGTTGGCCGGGGCTCTGAGCAACCTGCTCTAGTTGCAGATGTCCCTGCTCAGTGCAGGGGAGTTGGACCAGATGAGCTTTAAAGGTCCCTACCCACCCAAACCGCTCTGATTCTATGAATATTCCTGGAACATCATCTGCAGAGGTCTGAGTCTGAGCTGTCTGTGCCAGCGACAAACTCATGCTCCCGTGATATAAGTGAGAGTGGGTCAAAATTCATAAAGGTACAAAAATCTGTGTCCTGCTGTTTATTGTTGAATCTTTAAGGATTTAAAACTGTAAGGGTTCATAAATCAGAATAGCAGATCTTTACTTGGATCACTCCTCTGCATCTGTGGAACAGTATCTCCTACTTCTTTCCCATGTTACACTCCTGGTGAGAAAATATGGGAGTGCTTATGGAAACTGATAAAAGGAGAGAAAAAAAATCTTGCATTCTACAGAACATAGTGAATGCTGAGAAATCCAGAACTGTGATGGTGTTAGAGTCCTGAACCAAGAACCAAGCAGCAGAAGTTCCCTTTTGATAAATCAAGACAGAATGAGAAGAGCTTAGTTTTGAGCAGCATACAGTAGTTGCAGGATGGTGTTTGAGGGCTGTCTAGCCTTTTTCAGGGGTTTAAGGATATCTGGTTATTGTAGGCTCTAAAAATGATGATAGAGGGTGATGTAACCTCCCACAGGCACTGACTCCAAGGAAATGAGACTGGGAATATGGGTAGAAGACCCCTATAACTCCCAGCCCTTTTTCCTTTTTCCTAACAAAGGCCTGATACCTGCTGGAAGTCACTGAGTTCTGAAGGCCTTGCTGTCTGCAGTAACTCGGGCTGGGTTTGCAGGGATCCGGTGTGCTGCTCAGGTGTGCTGCGCGCCCTGCGGCTGCTTGAGTGCTGGCAAGAGGAGAAGAGGTAGGAGCAGCTGGAGAAATGAGGCTGGCTCAAAGTTTGGCAGATGCAGGGAGAAGAGCCAGCGTGTCACGGAGCGTGTAAGAGCCCTCCCCTCTGGCAAGCTGTCAGGATCCATTTGGCCAAGTGCTGCTGAGGCTGAGCCTGCCCTGGAGAGCCCAGCGGAGGCAGGTGCTTGTGCACTTGGCAGCAGTCGGGGCTCTGGGTTTTGCTGTCATGGGAAGGTGGGGGCTGCTGGAAGCTGATAAATTGCTATGACAAAGAAGTTCTTGCTCCTGGTGGTGATATTATCTAGTAACTGCACTGCAAAGGGCTGATTTAAGTGTGTGTTCAGCGCAGCTGGTGCTGCATCACAAGGGCTTTTCTGAAGTACTTATGGGAGAGAATGTGTTAATCTCTCTCACTGGTTTTCTTGATGCAGTTAGGAATAAATCTTTGAAGTGCCAGTTACTTAAGCTGTTTACTCCAGTTAGGTTCACGTCAAACTTGCTGTGCCTTCATTATCTGACTGAGCTACTTTAACACTGTGGAGAGGTATAACATCACACACACACTGCTCTGGGAGACCCCCCTGCAGTGCTGGGGCAGCTCTGGAGGCCTCAGCACAGCAGAGACATGGACCTGGGGGAGCGGGGCCAGAGGAGGCCCCAGCAGTGATGGGAGGGCTGGAACCCCTCTGCTGGGAGAGTTGGGCTTGTTCAGCCTGGAGAAGAGAAGGCTCCGGGGAGACCTTCTGGTGGCCTTTCAGGACTTCAAGGGGCCTGTCAGAAAGATGGGGAGGGAATTTTTAGCAGGGCCTGTTGGGACAGGACAAGGAATGATGGTTTTAAACCAAAAGAGGAGAGATTTAGACGGGGTTGGAAGACATTTTTGATGGTGAGGGTGGTGAGAGCCTGGCGCAGGTTGCCCAGAGCGGTAATCAATGCCTTATCCCTGCAACCATTGCAGGTGAGGTTGGCTGGGGCTCTGAGCAACCTGCTCGAGTTGCAGATGTCCCCTGACGGGGGTTTGGACCAGCTGACATTGAAAGGTCCCTTCTCACCCAAATGATTCTGTGATTCTATGATATATAATATGGTGGGCATGACACAGAAGACCTGAGGACAGAAGCTGCCAATCAGGACTAAGATCATTACACCATGGGATGTGATTGATGCTATCTAAATGTGTCTAGCTCTAAGTTTAGTATCTGGCTGAAGCTGTAGTGCTATCCCTCCTATCCTATTCCAAAAGTCAAGTTATCAAAAAGATTACTTCTGTGAAATGATTCATATCATCTAGACTTTTTTTACACACCTAATTTTAGGGTATGGTGAATCATATATTTGGCAGCAGATATCTCCAGAAGCTGATTACTTAAAGTAGCTTTGACAATTTAGTTGTCTAGCCTAATGAATTGAAATTAGTTGGATTCTAAATTGACTTTTACAGGCAGGCCAAGCAGTGTCTCATAAGTGGTTTCTTTAAGATGTAAACAGAAATTACTAGTATGGATCCCATGAACTTTTTGGTTTTAACCTCCTTTTTTATTTCTGAAACACATCACAAAAAAAACCACTTGCTAATTTTCACTAGGTGATTTCAAAAGCCAAACCAATCAGAAAAGTTGGAAAAAGGTGAAAATTCCAGTCTCTATTTATTGCTAATTGTAGACAACTTTCAAAAAACAAGGGGAAAACTTTGATCTTAGTAGATGCTGCTTCTGTAGTGTCCTGGAATATTACTGAAAGCGTAATCTTATGGTTAAAAACTAAACAGAAGAGAGAAAAACAGTCAAATATTTGACTGTGAGCTCTGGATACTTGGCATTTGGAAGCTGGGTACATTTTATTCAAGTTCTTATTAAATAATATTAGCTACACAACATTTGTCATGTTTTTTTACAGCTATCTTGCAGCATCTTCTGGCACATGACCAGGCAAAATAATAAAACTTCCATTTGGTGTAAAATCTTAGACAACACTTGTTTGCACAAATTCTGCTTTGCATTTAGCCAATGGAGTGATGTGAGTGTAATATTTTTGCTTCCTTAAGCGTGTGCTGTAAAAATAGGATGATATCGTAGCTGTCACGTTGCTGCAGAAGGATGTGCTAGCTCAGGGTGGCTGTGCTGCCATGGGTGGAGAAGACTCCACGCCTTCTCAGCTGCAAGTGTTGAGGGTTATACTGTTCGTTAAAATTTTTCCAACAGAATGAATGTTTAGGACCTTCAGCAAAGTCTGAACTGTCCCTATGGTTTTGATGTTCCAAATGGCCAGGAGCCATCAGCTTCATGCATTTAAATAGTGTGGAGGAACAGAAAGTGTATGAGTCTACTAATATAATAGCCTGGGAATGGGATTAGCGTTGATTGCTCGGTTCAGGAGAGAGGCTTGATTGAGGGAGATGCCTGCTAATATTACGTTACATTTCTGTGTAATCCACTCTGTAGTAGCTGCTGTCAGGCTTGACTTTGGACATGAATAACAGTTTGTCCTTCACATGTCCTCGGCTGGGGTTGAACACTGTTAGCTTTCCCTCTGCCGCCGTCCCCGATTCGGTACCAAACCGTTGTCACAGCTTGTTCCCCTCTGTGTCAGCAGTCAGGCTCCATCACAGTGCCTTCAACCGGAGCTCAGCGTGGAGGTGGGAAAGATCTCCATTCCATACCTGCTCCCAAATGCTTTCCCAACTCATAACCTTGACCTAGATTTTTTCAGATCTCATGGGAGTATATTGTTCATCCAGGAACATCACCTTGTACACAAACTTTCCTTGTGTGCGCTGTGCCCATCTAAAGTGAATGGCAAGTGAGACCCTCGCTCTGAAGGGCTATTTTTCTATTAACTTACTGCTGATCAATTATAACCTAAGAATTTGACATAATTATGCATTTTTTGAATGGGAAACCGGTTTATTTCCACAAGCGGTCGTGTTCCTTGTAACTTTCTTTAACAATCAGTTCTAATCAGATCTGACACATCTTCTAGTCCAGCACGTCTTCATCACAGCTTTGTATTCATACGCAGATGGTTCCCCAGGATTTAAGTTAGTTACTCTGCCTCCTGGCATGTGAGGCTATCTGAGGAGCTGGGTGTCAGCCACCGGATCTTTCCACCCCCAAAAATAGTCAGAAAGAAAGATAGTTACAAGGTTGAAGATGAATGGTCTCATCTCCTGCCTTGAATTTTCCCATTTTCGCACAGTGTTCATATTCCTTTGGCTGGGGATGGGCAGCACAAGCTGAATGCTGTTGCCCATGCTGCCTGTCCACTGCTGCCTGGTCCTTTCCAGGAGAGTATCTCCAGCAAGCACCTGCTCTCCAGCTCCTGATTCAGGGCAGTTGCAGGTTTGAGTTGCAGTTTCAACGGTGACCACAGTAAAGGGCCCTTGTTGGCCATGAAGTTGATACCAAAGGCTGGGGTTCAGTGCAAGGCCGCAGCAACATGGAAATCTAAACTCAGCAATTTGGGGAGCTGATAAAGTTGTCTCTGTTAGTACCTTGGTGATGAGAGTTGACAGGACTTGACTCTGGACTCCACCAAGTGTTTCTGTAAATCAAACTGAGTTATTACAAGTGATGTTAAAGCCTTTGCTTTGCTGTTTATGTTGTTTTCTTTCAGAAGTAATTATTTTCAAAAGCAAAGCGCACTTCTGTATTGTGAATAAAAAACACCCCAATGTATTGCTTTGGGATTTATTCTGTTATTTGTACTGAATAGAGGTTAGAGTTTAAATACGTTTGTGAGATGAAATTTCATCTGGAAGAATGCTTCAAGAAGGAAATAGCGTAATGATGCACTGGGACATTTGATACAAAGGTTAACGGAACAACTGTCTTAACGGTTAACACTCTTTCGTGGAACTTATGGTCTTATTGTATGATCAGGAAAATGTATGAC
Organism: Eurystomus gularis; assembly: GCA_013400335.1. Lineage (NCBI taxonomy): Eukaryota > Metazoa > Chordata > Aves > Coraciiformes > Coraciidae > Eurystomus > Eurystomus gularis. The sequence continues at coordinate 74,267 of VZZY01022458.1, forward strand.
AAAAAGTCGAGGAATTACATTGCTTAATTTGTAGTGACCTGTGTGTATTTATTTAGTAGCTGTCTGCGTTAGTTTCCCTGGCATCTGTACCAGCTGTGAAAGCTTCCAAACAGTTTGCAAAACTACGTCCTATAGAAGATATTAAAAAGATAAGACAGCAACACAATGTGAATTCTGATCTGTACCATGCTAGAAGATATTTCAGCTTAAATTAATTGCTATTTAGACTGTCACAATTTTGAATCTCTTCTGCTGTTCCTAATCTTTAACTCTTTGAGGTCTGTGCAATCCCCTGAGAAACAGGTCTGGGTTTGTGAAGGCTTTCAAACAGAGGAAGTTTCAGAGATAGGGTAAAGTAGGTGATACCGGTTGCAGGGTGGAACCTTGGTCATAACAGCCATACACCTGCTCCGATGGGGAGAACCTTCCCTCTGTAGCAGGTGTCAGAGAGGGAGAGAAGGTTGGGCCGGCAGGCAGGTAAGGACCTACAGCTCCAATCGTCTTTCCACAGAGAAGTACAAAGTAGATGGGAAGAGATAAACTGTGGATGAGAACAGGCAGTGGTACCTCAAAAGTCATTTGAGTTAACTGTGGAACCATGGAGTGGGAGATTGGATGAAGCAGGCATCAAACCAGCATGTCTGAGTGCGTCTGTGCAGGGTGAGGCAGTCAGAATGTGCAAGCTGTTTAAAATGTCAGCATAGGAATAATGGAGCAGGGGTAAACCACAGAGTGTTTCTGCGGAAAGGGAGGTTGTCCAGGAGGTGATGGTCCACAGGCTTTGGCCAGTGCTCAGAGGCTGCTTTGGAGCTGTAGTTGCAGTCTGAAAGTCTAACTATCTGCTTGGCTATCACTTTGCCAAGTGTTGGAGGAATACTGGTTGGCGATTTCCACAGTGGCTTTGATGAGCAGGAAGGGAACAAAACCCTGATTTAAGCAAGTGACCCCCTGTATCAGCTTTCTGCTTTGAAAATGAATCTAGACTTGTGTGAGTGCCCTTATCTGCCATCCCCTTAGCAGCGACTGTGCAGCTTCTGCCATCACACTTGGATTGCTAGAAAAACATTACAAGCTTACGCCGTTTGTGGCAGCGCTGTAAAAGTTCTGCTGGCTGCTGACTGCTTTTTCCCCCTGTATTTTAATTCCATCCCCTGGTAGCTGGCAGTTTGGAGCTTTTTCTGGTGCTAGGAAATGGCAACTTCAGAACTGTCATGTTCATGGACTTGTTTACGCTCACCAACCACTGATTATTTTGGGTTTTCTCCATACAAGGCTTTCCCTCTGCACATGGGCAGCTTCAAAGTTCTGAAAGATCCTTCCCACCCCTCCCCTGCCTCTTTGTCACGAGGAGCACTGCTGTTAGTAGTGCATTAAATATTAATGACTCTCATTGCAATTTCTCTCTAATGTGCTTTATTTTGGTACCAGTCCAAGCTGTGGAAATGAAACCCCCCCTGGGACCTTATGTAGAATGTAATTTGCTCTGCAGTTTTGGCTGTAAACATGATAATAAATTAGAGGATGTAAGGAATATTCATCGAAGCGCACAAGGTTTCCTCGTTCACCCATGCCTGCCTGTCACTCTCCCCCCAGACTACCTGGGGAGAGCTGCGGATGTTGGCAGCACCAGCACCTTCATATGTTCAGGGTGTTAGCGATGGCTTTGCCTTGCAAAATACAGACTAAAAAGGAGCTAAAAGTGCCTTGTCCTTGCAATGTTCATAGGAGAAAAAAAAACCAAAACAACAAACCAAACTAAAACCCACAACTAAACTCCTTTGTTAAGTTCTAACTACATCTAAACTAGAAAAAAGTTAACTGGCCACCTAATTATCTTTCTTCCAGTATTTAACTATTTATAGAATCCGGCATGCTAAATATACTGCACAGGCTTGGCATGAGGAAAGCTTCAGTTCAGGAAAAGTCATCCTGTAACCAGCCTGAGGTTTTTTCTCTCTGCCCAACAGCCCTGAGGAACAGTTAGAATTCAGTCACTGCCTCCTCCAGTGTCACTACCCAGAGCTCCTGCTTTCAGTTAGAAATTCCATGAACTTGATCTATAAACTGTCTTAAGTAAAAAGTCTTAATGCAGGCTTTTTTTTCACTTGTGTCTTTGTCAGCAGCTTGGAGAGGAATACAAAGCCCCCCGTTTTCATCGTCTGTTGGGTGGTTTATTGGCTTGGGGTTTCTGAGAGAATCCGAGCAATCTGTGCTCTGATGGAGACAAAGCAGCGCTTTCAATCTGGATCTGTCACAGCCCAACCGTGGACTTAACAGCTGTCAGGCAGTAGAGTGTGGGTTTTTCCCTTTCTGCTGGAGCATTTTGGAACCCAAATGATGATGAATATTTTTTTTCATCCAGAATAAGTTGTGGGGTTTTTTAAACTCTTTTCTTACCTCTTTTTGCTCACTTGATTCTTATTCATCCACTCTGGTGCTTTTTCTTGCTGCTTGTTTCTTCACTGAGAAGGTCAAACAATCAGGAATTAATACTTCTGCTTTAAAACCGTTCTACTGTTCACCTGTGCTTAAGGCATGTGAGTATTAATTTTCTCTTCCTGAGCATGACTTTGAGTGCAACAGGGCTCTCTGCTGCAGCACCAGTGGTTCTTTGGTGCTGGCAAAACCAGTCTTCTGAAGTGCTTTTGGTTCTTTGTGACACAGACATCAAAGTTGCCTCCTGTCTTCTCAGCACGTGTCTCTTGGAACGTGCACACAAGTCTTGTGTGTTCTGCCACTGACAATGCCCAGGGCCCCTCCCAAATGCAGAATCATCCTGTACCTCTGCTTTCTGATCTAGCTAAGCCAAATTCCCAAGCTCCACCTGCCAAGTGCCTTACCTTGTTGGGTTCCTAGCTGTTGAAGGACCCTGTGCAGCTCTGGCAGCAGGCTGGGCTGTGTGCAGGGCTCTCCTAAGAGCCTTCTGTGCTCAGAGTAGAATCATAGAGTGGTTTCGATTGGAAGAGACCTTAAAGATCATCAAGTTCCAATCCCCTGCCATAGGCAGGGATGTTTTCTCCTAGACAAGGTTGCTCAGAGCCCCATCTAACCTGGTCTTGAGTTCTTCTGGGCTATTTATATAAATAAACATACACAAAATACTTTTCTAATACCCATCCTAGAGGATGAAGACCCTGAAATAAAACTAAACCAGAAAAATAGTGAAACAGAAAGGAGCGACTTCTGCAGGGACGTGAGGGAAGGAAGGGAAATTGGCCCTCGTACAAACAGCTTCACTCCGATTGTAAGAACATTTTTCATGCCTCTGGATATTTCTTATCAACTGAACCATAAGATGTAGCTTCTTATTTGAAGTATTAAAGTGGGTGCTCTAATTAGTCTGCATCAAACAGTAGGAATTTATGAAGACCAAGGGGGGACATGTTACCTTCAGAGAAAATTACACAGAATGGCAATAAAAAGAATAAAAACCACACCCCCTAAACCCCAGAACATGACTTACAGATTCCTGATTCCTTGCATGAAGGTATATCATGCCATGACTAACCTCAGACCTTTCAAAAAGAATTTATAAATATATTTGGAGAGAGAATTTTTCCTGGTACATATGTCAGTCAGAAGATGTAGTTTTTACGTGAAACTTTGCTATGTCTCAGTGAGAGTCTGTGTCCCTTGGAACTGACTGCAGGAAGGTGATAAGGAATGTGTGACTAGATTGGCTGGTCGCTCAGCTCCCTTAGATTTGTGTGTTGTCATTAATCACTGGTTAATTAGCAGATGACTTTAATGTCTATGTATAGGCTGGGATGTAAAAGGAATATGCTGTTAATATGTTAAGTATATGATTTTGAGATATTAAGTCCTTTTATTACAACAAATTATATTTGATCTTCAGCTCCTATTCTGGAGGGAATGAAAAAGAATAAAGCAACCTATCCCTTACCAAAATAATTTCAAATATCCATAGGTTTTTTTTAATCTGACACTTATTTATATCTATCAAAAGGTGGTAAGATTAATTTAGCAAGATGTGTCAAGAGGTATATGAGCATGAGATCCATGGAATTTTGTTGATTAGTTTTCTTCACAACACTTCTGCTTTAGTGTGGGCACCTTAATTTTGGAGATGGTGAAACTCCAAAGAAGTGAAACGATTACTTGTGTGAAACTTTATCAGCAAGAGCATTGGAAGGATCTGGGTTTAGGAATTACTCTTACCAGGTTTTTTACACTGTTGCAACTTATTAAAAATCAAATTCTGTAATAGTAGTTAATTCCCTCCTTGAGGACAAATGGATTTTAGAACTGGTTTTGAGTTAAATACTGTGGTGAGTCTCTTTTCTTAAAAAAAAATATTGATAATTCTAGAAACTTGAGATCTCTGCAGTTTTTTATCATTTGCTTTTTCCATGCAGTATTGAAAATGATAGCATACCAGGGATTGTGGACATCTTGATTAAAATTTATTTTCAAGTCTAAGATATATCTGGCTACTTACCATTTTTATTACCTACCCCTTTTTCTTCTCCTTCTGTAGTAAGATATCCTTGGACTAATTTCTTTTTTACATAAAATTATGTGCACATTCAGCCACCAATTATTTTTCTACTGTTTTGTAGTTAAGAAATTTAGGAATGAGAATTAACAAGTTAGCAAATATCACAGAATCACACAGAATCCTGGCATGGTGGGGTTGGAAGGGACCTCTGGAGATCATCTCCTCCAACCCCCTGCTCCAGCAGGTCACCCAGAGGGTCACCCAGGGGCCCAGGATTGCATCCAGGTGGGTTTTGAAAGTTTCCAGGGAGATGTTGTGATAATATGGGTAGTGTTAATATTATCACTTGCTTATACAGACTTTTGTCCCCAGAAATATATGTCTAGCTTACTTGTGGTCACAAATGGACAATGAAAGTTTCCAGTTAGAATTTCAAACTAGCTTTCCAGTGCCAGCTCCAAGAATGTAACTGAAAACTTATTTTTAAAACCAGATTATGGCGTAAATATACATAAATTATTGCCTTTTTCTTTCTGATGAATTGAGAACTAGGACCTTTTCACAGCATTTCAGATAACGTTGCACCTTTACATCTTCTATTAATGGCTCCTAATAACTCTCCAATTATCAGCCTAACAGCTGGTGAATATCTACAGCAAGGGCCAACTACGGTGCCAAAAGAAATATCTGGAAAGAGAATGGAAGCTATAGAGCAATAGTAAGGAATAATTTCATATGATGGAATGACTGTGTTGAATGACCTAGCAGTACATTTGCTTTGAAAAGTGATGGTAAAAGTAGGTATTTTTCTTTATCATGCTTACCAGTAAACAGTTTTTCCAAGTCAAAGACCCTCTGTCTTCTGCAAGGTTGTAACCACTGGAGGAATTGGATTCTAGAAATGAAACTTAATTAGATATAAACTACATAAGTCAGAGGAGTCCAGCTGGCTGGCTTGACTAACAGCAGTGAAACCAACAGAAGCTTTTTGTCAACAGATTTATTAGTGGAGATTCTGATGGCTAAGAACAGTCTTTTTTTATAAGTATATCTTTTATGTTTTATATTAAGGTCTCTTAGCCTTTGAATTGATGGGAAGAATGGATCACAATGGTAACGCTTGATGTGGTCCTGTTTAAAGCATGTTGTGAACCCTAATGGGTTGCTCATTGACTTAGCACAAGTGTTCCTCCAGCGAGGACAGAAAAATGCCCTCATTGCTAAAAATGTTTCGGAGTTTGTCAGTCGGGTAGAAAGAGAGGTTGTGTTTGCTTATGATTGTGGATCTTTGGTTAAAAATAGAAAGAAATACAAATTAAAGGGCTGGCTTTTTTTCTGAAGTCTAATTCAATAATGATGATAAAGTGTTTAGGAGAACTTCACTTGCTCTGCACTTTCACGCACAATCGTTGTCTGGCTCAGCTTTCGTCCTCTGAAGTAGCTTGTTGTTTTGGCTGGAATGCTCCTTATCTCGCTTTGTATAACCAACAAGGACATGCTGAAACAATCGTTACAATATGAAAAAAATATGATGGAGATAGCTACATAAGTCTGACTGCTGCTTTTCAGTTAAACAAACCTTTAATAATGATAATGAACCACAGTGTTTATAGCACGAAAAACATCCCTTTCAAAAAACAAATAGAATCTTTGAGTGTTTTATAAATCTTTAGGAGTGAAGGTCGTAAAAGAAGGGTGGTGGTTTTGTGGTGTTTTGGTTGTTTGTTTCCCCAGCTACTGTAGTGTATTTATCTTTTGTAGCTATAAATAGTTTCCTACATTTCTTGTTCTATCACTTCTTCCTTGGAAGAAGAACCTGACCCCACCCAACTCAAACCTCCTTTCAGGGAGTTGTTGAGAGTGAGGAGGTCTCCCCTGAGCCTCCTTTTCTCCTGGCTGAACACTCCCAGGTCCCTCAGCTGCTCCTCACCACACTCCTGCTCTAGACCCTTCCCCGGCTCTGTTGCCCTTTTCTGGCCACGCTCCAGCCCCTCAATGTCCTTCTTGGAGTGAGGGGCCCAGAACTGACCCCAGGATTCAAGGGGAGACCTCCCCAGTGCCCTGTCCAGGGGGATGATCCCTGCTGGCCACACTACTGCTGATGCAAGCCAGGATGAAATTTAGCCTGCAGCTAAGTACTAACCTACTAAACCTACTGCTTAGTTGGCCTAAGGTAATCATAAACCCATTTTTAAAGACAACTGGTGTCTCACTCTGGTGTTTATTGTGAGATGCAGGCTTTGTAGGTGCTAGCTACACCCAGGTGTATCAGCTATCCTGACCAAGAGCTGTTGGTTGACTGCTGCTCGGGCACACTCACCTGATATCGGTACTTCATGTCCCTGAGTGACTGCTGTTGTGCGTCTAACGAGCGCCTGGTATATCACTAACATACAGCTTAATGAATTTCTGATTTAAGTCTCTTACCTACTTTTTATATAAATTACATGCTGTAAAAACAGACGGCAGACTTGGTACCAAAGTCCTTTCTTTTCTGTCACCTAGTGCCGAGTTTATGGGTTCCCGGGTGTCGCTTCCATTTACTCATTGGTATCTCTCTTTGAAGTGGAGCTCCGTGCTCTTGGTGCTGTTGGATCTCTACTGTTTAGTTTAGCTGCTTGTTAATCTAACAGAGCTCGACGTTTGATGTAATCATTGATTCTGTGTTTTTTCTGAGCTGTTCCCTGTGATTCTGAGGTGGGTGGCATACTTGAAAGAGCTTATGATATGCTTATTATAGAGTTTAAGGTAATTTGGGTTTTTTTATATTCTGGACCATGCACAGTAATGAAACAACTTTTCATTTAAGCTATAATATAAAACAAATAATTCAGACTGAATTCCTGACAAGAGAGGTTGCAGGAGGTGTGTGTATGAGCTCGAGGAGCGTAATACAACATGCGAGTCATGTCTGTATGAAATATTTCAATAGCAGGCAAAACAACTAAAGATGTTTTTGTTATATTTATGGCTTTTTTTCTTGTGAATTTTTATCAGATTTTGATTTGGGTATTAAAACATTACATGGTATACATTGGTATATGAAGTGTTTAAATATTTCCTCTTTGAAGCTGGACCTTGATGGAGCTTTACTGGCCTTGAATAGTACAGACAAACCAGTAGTGTTGGCTGAAACTACGTGTGCTGAAGTGGTTGTTTTCAAACAGTTTAAAAAAAAAACAAAGCTAGGACACTGTGGAGGAGGCCTGAGTAGAAAACCTCATGACCCAGCAGGTTCTGGATGGAGATAGCCAAGAGGATTTCTAGGGAAGCAGGGTGCAGGATGTTTGAAAGGAGAAGTCCGAGAGGCTTGCTCAGGTACAGGTCTAAGCTCAGTACGGTTGCAGCATAGATCATAACTTTTGATTTGTGCAATGTATAATAGTCAGAAGATACAGCTCTTTAAACTCGTGACTAAAGTGCTGAGGAGGCCTGGAATGGGGTAGAAAGATGCTTTACTTAGCACAGAGTCAAAATGGAGAAGGGTGATGATCAGACTGGTGGAATATGGAAAGAAATCATGTAATAGCCAACCTCCATGCTGGGAGCTTAATTATTATTTTTTTTAAGATTAATTGGAATTGCTCATTTCCAAATTTTAAACTTGAAGAAGTGGTAACTAAAATGTGACTATTTCAGTCCCTGGAATTGAAATGTTAAAATAAATATTTATGACCTTGTTAAGAACGACTAAGTGGGTGAAAAAGAACTGAAGTTGCACTCGTGTAAAAGGGTGTTAGTTATTTCTGAATTCCTGGTAACTGGGAGCAAGTGATCTTGAATTCTTGCACATTCATGGTCTAAAAGATAAATGCAGCATTTATTATTCTCCTATCAATTGCTAAATCACAAGAAAATGCAATATTCTGTTCTTTGCTGTCTCTAAGGTGATGGGTGAAAAGTGCTTTGGCATGGATAGCTTCAGCTGGAGTTGGATATGCTGGAGGTGTCACCTGCCAGCAGTGTGGGGTGTCCCCTACGTCCCCACCCCAAACAATGTGAGCACTTCTACAGACCACAAATACAAAATGCTCAAAACTCTTACATGTGATGTAGGGAGTTTTATGTTGGGCAAAAATCTGTCACAATAAAACACGACAGGACTAAAGAATGTGATGTAATAGGATTATCACTCATGTCCGAAAAGCAAACTTCTCGTCAGGTTTTCAGTGCTTCTGGGTACAGGTGGAAACATGAGATTCCTGCACCTTGGAGAGGGTATCTGGGGAGAAAACGGATGCTTGGGACCTGTTTTCAGAATGTTTTATAATTCTGATCTTAAAAAGCACACTCTGTGAGTCAAAGTAAATAGTTTGTGGGGAAAATGAAACTTTTTAAAAATCTGATTTTAAATTACTACTTTTTTTTAGGAGCCAATAAAATTATACAAAGAGGTATCATGGGGTAATAACCAGAAGGATGATGTGCAGAAACAGTGTTTAAAATATACATGTTATAAAATATATTGCAAATTTTTTAAAATAACCATGTGTGTCTCAAGGACAAAAGGAAATATCAGAAGATATAAATCTAGCAGCATGAAACCAGTGGTATTACCAATAACTCAAGAAGATGAATATGTTTTATATTTTTGCTTTGGAAAAGTACTGATTTATAAACTTAACTGGCAATGAATTATTTTCCAGTTTCCTAGTAGGTGGTGTGTTTCTTGGGGCTAATTGGTTTTAACCTTTGAGTTCCAGCAAGATATTTTGAATGAATTTCTTGCAGCTACTTTAACACTGATATGGACAAGTCATCTGTAACGCTGGTGTATCGTAAATCTTGGAGCATTAGGGAAATTCCAGCAGAAGGCTAGTATGTTGTATCAATATTTAAAAAGAACCAAGAGAAGGATTAATGCCTAATCTAATAGTTGGATCTTAAGTATACAAAGCAAAATAATTATTTCGAATCATTAAAACTTTTCAAGCTAGCTTTGTATTTTGAGTTAAATTCCAAGTGTATCTGATAGTGCTTTAACTTCAAACCTTCTTAGGTTCAAAATCTTATACTCACTTGTCAGTCCCAGGTGGAGCCTTGCATAATCTCTCTGGAATGCAGGACAATCAGCAGCAAATGGCGTTGAAAATTCACTCAAAGTTGAGGTGTACGAGGTGTGCAGAGGTATGTCTGAACCCTGGCTCTTTAGCCAGCCGAGGCAGACAAGTCTGGTATTCCCAGCCTGTGCTCCCTTCCTGATGTTGTTTTGGGGTTAGACCTTTGAAATGTCAAGGACTAGTTGGTTGTTCTAGTGGAGGCAAAAGTTCTGTCAAGTGTTCAGCTCTCCTTGCAAGGCTTTTGAGCAGGGCCTGTTGGGACAGGACAAGGGGTGAGGGTTTTAACCCAGAAGAGGAGGATTTAGACTACAGAGAAGGAAGACATTTTTTGTGCTGAGGGTGGTGAGAGCCTGGCACAGGTTGCCCAGAGAGGTGGTTGATGCCCCATCCCTGGAACCATTCCAGGTGAGGTTGGCCGGGGCTCTGAGCAACCTGCTCTAGTTGCAGATGGCCCTGTTCCCTGAAGGGGGGGTTGGACTAGATGAGCTTGAAAGGCTCTTTCCAACCCAACACTGACCATTCCATGATTCTGTGATTATCTTAGTGTGCTGATGCAGCAGTGATGGTACTTTTGATGCTAAGATGGCAGTAGCTCAGGTGACTTGCTGTTACATCTACTGCATGGCAGAAACAGACTTCTGTAAGGCATTTTAGGGTGTTTATTAATGCATTTTAAATAGAAAAATTAAAAAAACCACTGCATATTGCCTCCATGAGAGGCACAATCATCTCTAGAGGTTATTGCGGATGTTTCTACCACAGCCCATCGGAGGTCAGTTCCTGATCCCACACTGCTTAATGTTGTTGATCTGGAAGGGAGCTATAAAGTATTTAAGTAGTTACGTCTCTAGTGACAAGGAGGTTGAGGAGTAAAATAAGCAAGTTTTCAGAATAAAGTGAGGGCAGTGATATTCTTAGGGAGATGGGGTTTGAAAGTTGAAAATTGGCAGAACTAAGCATTTTTATTGTAAATAGTAACACAGAGGCTTGCAAAATTTAATGATTAGAGACTCCAATAGTAGATGGCACAAACTACAGCGCAAAGTATTGCTTAAGTGTGTTCCACTGTGAAACAAAAGCAGGAGGAAGACAACAGAATGGCAAAGAACTGCTTTCAAATGAGACCTGAAGTGCCTATTCAGTGAGGAAAATGCAGATAAAAGCTGTCACCAGAGAATGGGAGAGGAAAGTGAGGAAGCAGCTGTGCAGAATATGGCAGAAGACTATCCGAGACTATTTACAGAAAAGAAGATTGCGATAGGGAGTCAATATTTTCCACGCACTGGCATTGAAGCATCTGTTGCTTCTGGTTTTGTTTTTGTTTAAACTTTTGGAAGGAGGGCGTGTTGTCTTATCCTCTTTTTGAGTGGATAAAATGAAGACTAATGTGTAATTTCTTAAAGGAGTGGAGTTAAATACAGAGTTTCTAAGTCACTCTTCTTGCATGCTATTGGAACTTCCCTTCATGGCCTCTAATTCAGATGAGGAAACTGAGGCATATTTCCGTAAGAGATTAAGTTTTGACATACTTTTGAAGGAAGAGTCTTTCTAGATCTTCATTTGCAGTATAACAAGGAACTAGAAGTATATGTAATCACTGAGATCTTTCACCATGGTATATTTTTCAACATTATTAATTTTTAAAGAGGAGGCTCAGGAGAAAATCCATCTTTTATTGGGTAAACTTCATTAAAGACTTGCACATAGTCCCTCAGTAATGAGCTTCACCCTCCCCGTGAGCTTCCTTGTCTATTCATGTTCCTTTCCCACCTGCACTCACAATGGTGCCTGTTTGCTCCCACATACACGGAACAATGCGTCATTTGTACGCCGGCCCTCATTCATTTCCCTCGTGTTTGGAAGGGCTGACAGAAAGCCTTGTGAAAAGGCTTTCGATGCAAATGCCAGTTTAATGACTTGGTTCATTCAGCAGAAGGGAATCTGAGATGACTTGACTTCTCGCTGCAAACACAAGAAAATGTTTTCATAAAGCCGTGAACGTGTCGTGCTTTTTAACAAGACTATTTCAGTTTGCAAACAGAATGTGATGGCTTTAATATTTAGTTAAATCTCGGGATTTATTTGCAATGGCAACCTCCCGCACCTCTGCCTGCAAGGAGGGCACGAGCTGCCCTTGCTCTGCAGCCTCAGAAATGCATCTTGAAAAGCTTAGCTTTGCATCGTTTCCTCAGCAGAGCAGCAGGTCTCCTTGAAGAGAAACCCCTGATCGATTGGCTCTTTCTTGAACGTGTTTAAATATCAAATGATTGGGAAATTAGGAGTCTAGTTACTCCTGTTAAAGCCAAAGAACAAACACATTTAGCCTGTTTCAACAGCCTGTGTTGCACTTTGTTCTTGGGACACGTTCTTCTTAAATTTAATTCTTTCCTTTTTAAATCATTTATTCACTGGATTCTTCTCACAGAAAGATGAAATTGAAGTTAAAATAAAATAATGGAACTCTGTAGGCCACCTTTGGGTATTTGGTGCAGTGTTTGCAGCATTGATGTTGTAAGAGAAACAAATTCTTTTGTTCAAGTTCACGAACTCCCATCAGAGTTATTGGAGGGCTGTGAGGAACTGATCAGGGGTAGAACCAACAGGGTTTATACAGCTTATGATAAAATTTTATCAAAATTAACCTTGACAGAGAAATTAAGAGAGTGACTTCCTTTTCTGTGGGTTGTCTGGCCAGGATTTCAAACATAGCCATGGGATGACTTTATGCTTCTGTGAAGCAAGAATGTAAACTTTTCACCTTAGGTTTGACCACCACTCTTAGTGCTGCACAGGATTTAAAACAAAGTTTTAAAGTCCCCAGGAATGGGAGGATAACACAAAGACTTAGAACTTTTCCTTCTGTGACTATTGTCAATTGATTTTAATCGACTGATTGGATTCTGCTGATGTGAAGTATCTCCAAACTAGCTATTTCCAGTTGGCTTTGCTTCACTGAGAGGTTGCCATGATAATTGTATTTCAGAAATACAAACTCACCGAGCACTCATTGTAGGACTACTCAAAATAAATGTTTTGGTCTGGGCCACTAGTAAACTTGTTGCTAGACCTTAGCAATTTAGCAGATATTCTGTTCCAGCTCATATTGTTATTTTCCTGGTGCCTTAGGGTACAGGTAGATTTTGTTCCTCAGGTTACCGCTTGTAAAGGGGTTATACAAACACCAGGACACAGGGAGATGATTTGTTGTTCCTTCCTAAGGGGTCCTTAGCTAAACAGAACAGCTATTGTATAACGAATAAAAGGTTTGCATGTGTTTTATCCAGGGAAAAGCAAATAAAAGGCTTGTACAACCTAGTGTTGTCAGGCGAGATGAAAACTCAGGAAAAATCTAAGTAATGCGTAAAGGAAATAACTGAGTAACAGCGTGCAGTTGGACTACTATATGTTGAGTCCCAGTACGTGGTGTAACCACGTAACCGCTTTTTCCCTGCTAACAGTAGTGTGTGCTCATAGCTCAGAAACAGACAGAATGTCTGTAGGGCAGAGCAGAGGGATTCAAATTCTGCTTCGTCACTGAACCAGCACGTGTTTTATGTGTCTGTATATATAAACACACTTGCCTTTTATATTAAACTAGGAAAAGAAAGGCAAGAAATTCTGATAGAAACCGTGAGGAAAGCAGAGGGGACCATGGTACCAAATGCTGGTCGTGTATATCTCCTGGAGTGCACAGAAACAACAGTTAAATCTTGAACAAAAGCAGAGTCCTGCCCTTTGCCGGATGCAGTTACTTGAGCAACGCCTTAAACGACAGAATGAAAATAAATGTTTGAGTGTAAACTTATTTCTGAAAACTTTCTGAGTGGTTATTCCCTGCTGTCTTTATGATGTGTGGTAGCATAAGGAAGCCAGAAAACTTATCCTGAGTTCTTGTTTCCAAAGTCCTGATTTCTGCCAAACACTTCTTTATAGAGAGCTAGTCCAATGTGTGATGCCTCGGACACAACACTTCTTACTCTATAAGGCTCTGAGAAATCATTTGCCCTGCAGCAGAGTTTGGAGGGTTTTATGTATGTCTGTGAAAGTGATTGTTTGATAAGGTGCCAAGAATGATTTAGGATATCTGGCTAAGCCAGGCGCAAGGCTGCTGCTCACATGATTTCATTTCCAGATGTTAGTGTGACTGACTCTCAAGATTTTTAATTGAGGCTGAGTGCATTTAATAAAGTCTTCCCGCCCAGAACCTTGTCTTTCATTTGGGGTAGGTGATGCCATGTCCTCAGCTCAGTCTTGGGTTTGATTCCTGCTGCTGTGAGCTTGATGGTGAATTTACCAAAGCCATGTAATAACTACATGGAAAGGATCTCGAATAATGCTTTCTTTAGCCAAGTTTTAAAATTGTTTTGAGAGGAAAGACTTTGTATTTGAAATTTTAATAGTAGTGTGAAAACATTGAATTGTGATCACTGTATTTTCCCTACAGCTCCATTTAAAGTATCTATAAATGGGGCCTCCATTGAAAAGCTCAGGATGTGCTTTCAAACCTGTAAGATTATGATGACATCTTCCCCTATAACATTACATGCCTTCTAACAGCATTTTCTAAAGCTGGATATTTATTAGCTATCCAGTTTATCACAGCTTAATGGTAGCTGTTAACATAGCTCACCAGACTTCTTGACATTGTTCATTGTTATTCTACAGGAGACTATATATATATCTCTAGCTGTCTTACCATGAATCTATGACTTTGGAGGATCTGATCCTGTGAAGTGTTTAGCGGCTGTTAATATTAGTAACAGTATTTACCTTTCCTGTGGGAGAAGAGACTGCTAAGTGTAAGATTTTTAATGGTATATGTTGGTTTTCTCCTTCCGTGTTTCTGCACAAGTCATTCAGTTCGTTTCCACGATTCCAACGCACCATTCTCCATTTCAGTCCTCACTGACACGTTACGTGTATTATTTTCCTAGCTTGGCTGTAGCACTATTTCAGATCTGATCCTATCTAAACTGAGAAGGAAAGCTGCATGGTCTGCGCCCAGGTCTGATGTGAATATTCACACTTTGTATCCGTGCAAATTTGCAGTGAGACAAATGCAGGTAGTGAAGCAGAGAGGGCAGCGTGTGTAACACTAGCAGAAGTTTACTCTCCAGTTTCTACTTCACACCTGATAACTCAAAGGACGATGCAGGCCACATCCACTTCGGTTAGTTCTTTGATGCTCTACAACATTGGAGGTTTGTTTTACCCCTCTGTGGAGGCCTTTTGGTTTATTCACAGACCAATGTATTAAAACCGTGAGCATGGTTATAAATGCAACTCTGTAATTATGATCTTTCATTTCTTTAGTTCATTTGTGCCCCTCTGGCAGTAAAAGGCACTATTTAATGAGTTGTATTTTGCTTTTAGATAGAGAATCATAGAGTGGTTTGGGTTAGAGGGGACCTCTGAAGGTTATCTAGTGCAAACCCCCTGCCCTGAGCAGGGACATCTGCAACTAGAGCAGGTTGCTCAGAGCCCCGGCCAACCTCACCTGCAATG
Organism: Eurystomus gularis; assembly: GCA_013400335.1. Classification (NCBI taxonomy): domain Eukaryota; kingdom Metazoa; phylum Chordata; class Aves; order Coraciiformes; family Coraciidae; genus Eurystomus; species Eurystomus gularis. The sequence goes on from VZZY01022458.1 coordinate 89,291, forward strand.
GTTCCAGGGATGGGGCATCAACCACCTCTCTGGGCTGTTTGTCTCGTTCAGTTCAGCTTCACATAGAAATTTCTGGACTATAGTCCAACAAAGACCAAGTTGTGTCTAGCTCAGGAATTATATCATTTGAATGAATTCAAACTCTGATCCTTATTCTCCCTTCCCTGTCTTAGTCTAGCTCTGATTCCATTTTACTTTTTTTTTCTCTGCTTTTGCTCTGCTGCAGTGACTCATTGTGTCCTCTGCAGCACCCCCTGAAGCTTAAAACTTGATGCCAAATTGATTTATCACGATCATGCATTTCTAAACACTTGGTTCTGCGGTTTAGTCAATAGAAGGATGGTGAAAGAAAAAAGTCAACAACTGAGAAGAGTTTTGCAGGAGCTTTGCTGTCACTGAGAATCATCCTGCTCTTGTCACTTTGATCTTTGTCTTCCTATCTTGTTCTCTCTTAATGATGCTCCGTTGTGTAATGTCAACTGAAGATATGTGGTAATGTATCTTCTTTGCTCTTATTAGCTTCTTGGAACACTTTGCCTAATTATAAAAGTGCTGATGAATAGCTTATACTACAAATGTAGGGAGATCCCATAGCTGCAGGAAAGCTACTCTGATAATGCTGGTACTGAAATTAGAAGAAAGCATTTAGAAGATGTTACATGTAAAAAGCAAACAGGGCCAGCATTCCCACGTGCTGTGACATGACAACGTGAATATATACAACGAAAGCACCACATGAGGAAAACCTGGATTTAGGGTGGCTCTGGGTCTTTTCTGTTGATGTTGTGAATGAAAAACACTGACCCTTAGAAGTCAAGTCAACCATGAGCTAAGCATTAAGGCAGGCATCAGAAACAAGGGCATTGACTAGACTTCTTCCTCTCCATCCCTGCGACTGCATTTTTTAAAGTGTATTTTTTAATTAACTCAACTAAAGCATCACATTTACCTTGGATATTACTTCATTGAGCAGTATAGCCTGTGTCCAGCATATATATATGAACATAAATATGCCAAGAACAATGTCTTTACGTGTTTTGACATAACACTATTTGCACAGACTGAAGAACTATATTTTCAAATCACTGCACCACACTGAGAAAAGCTATTTACAAATTTCTTGCCCCTTTTCTCATTCTTCAGCAGTGGGACTGGGACTCCTGCGCATGATTGCCACTAGCCGCTTAGCAGCCACTAGACTAGTGGATTCTGCAGTCAATAGCTCTTCCCTTTGTGCTGGATACCTCCTTTGGGATTAAATAAATTATCTTAAGTTTATGTAATGAATTTATGATTCTGCTTTATGGAGAAGGAGTGGAAAGCAGATGGAAGGACTGCAGAATCCAGGAAAACCAGGATTGTCCTTAAATGAAGGCACCTTAACATATTGGCATCATTCATTTCAAGAACTGCCTCAGGTGAAAATAGTTGGAACTTGGGAGAGTATTGGCTGGAGATAAAATCTGTGCATTCATTGAACTTCTTTTTATCCCTGGGCAAATGTGCAGCTGCTGCTGGAGGTGGCTGCGTTTGGTAGAGCAAAGCCCTTGTTGACTTCCCATGCTATCACTGGAGCCAATTTTCCAGGATGAAGAAGAACAGCTTCTCAAGATAGTCAAGCAAACAAAAATCTCTGAAACGGAAATCTTGGAGCTGTAAAATTACGACTGTTAAGACTGAGTCAATAAATTTTAATGAGATCTTACAGTTATTGTCTTGATACCTTTCACTGTTTGAATTCCTTAATTGGAATATCCATGTTGCACTTGAGGTAAGCGTCATTAAGGCCCTACAAGCTAAGCATTCAGCAGAACTTTTAGGGGTGTTGAAATTTTAAACTCCAGAGCTGATCTATCTGTTAAAGTTATTTAACAACGGCAAATTCTGTGGAGCTAGTTCCAGCAGAGCTCAGACAGCAGGACAGCATTGGAAATCCCTGCGATATCAAATGTTAGAGAAAATATTTATTCTGAGAAGAACTCGGGGAATTAACTTAGTAATGACTGATGTTGCGGAGCCTTTTGTCTTGCTTAAGACTTTTTGTCATTTATTTTTATGTTCTGATGTGTATTCCAGTAGGGAAAGGAGAAAGGGAGATTTAATGGCAAATTCAATTCCAATCAAAGAGCGGTAGGCGTTGCGGATTCAGGGAGACCAAAGTTGGCTTTCATGGATAAGTCACGAAAATGCGTGTTAGATACACTGAAGTTGAAGATTGAAAACAGAGTGGAATTCATGGCATTCAGGGGTTTCTTCACTGGGCTTGGCCCAATTTATTACACTTATTTATGAATACATGAGTATGTAGGTCTGGGTGTATGGACGTGTATAAAACAAAACCCCAACCAACCCTACTACTTATTCAAGAGACAAAATATAAATCAAGATCTACATCTCATTAGAGGGGTGCCTGACGAGAGGATCGAATGTAAGTCAAGATCCATGTATCTTTAGAGGGGTGTCTGATGATGATGGGTTTCTCTGTGTTCCTTGTAGTAGCAAACTCCTCATTTGTATTAAAGCCTTTGATGACTAAAGTCCTGATGAGCTTTTCTCCTTTACATAAAGAGTTTCTAGTTTCTATTCCTTCACTGGGCAAGGATCTGTCAGTAGGATTGGGGGCAGTAAGTCCACTTTCTACTTCATTTCTTTTTATATAACATAAGAAATGCAATTAAACGTGCGACTGTACCTCTAGGGTGGCTTTTATGTACAAGGCACATGCAGTTGCTTGTGAGGGCAAGTTTAATCTGGCTAAAAAAAACTCTGGAGCTCTTCTGGCTGGAATTTCAGAGAAAGGAGCTCTCCTGCTTTGTGGCCTACGATGGAGAACTAGATTTTGTATCTATAATTAGAATCACTAACAGTACAAAGCAGATAGGGAGGTTCTGTATGAAATCCTTTCATGGGAGGAATAAAAGGTGCCACGCAGTGTCGATGCAAGCGTAAGCAGCACCTACCATAGACAGATTTTTTTTTTGCCTTTGTGGATAGATGACACTTGGTTAATGCTTCTGCAGTGAATGCAGCTGCTCAGAGAAAAACAAATAGAGACAATGACTTTTCCTGCTGATACAAAATGCAAAGCGTCGTGCCAAAAAAGGCCATATTTATTTCTCTACAAATGCTCTCAACTTTGAGAAACTTTTAAATTTAAAGAAGTAACAAGAAGCATACGGAGCGTTCCCAAGATACCTGATGGGGACTGCAGCTGGCTCCAGACTTTGTGTCGGTGACAATAACATAGGTTGACTTTACTCTGTGTGGTTTTACCCAGGGTTTTTTTTGTTTTGGTTTGTTTTTTTTTTTTTAAGGAGTACCTCAGACCATATGTCTGCGTTTTCTGAAAAGAAACATAGAGCACTTTAAAGGATACAGTTCATGTTGCAATTGGGTAATTTTTATAAAGCGTGGAGGAGGAGAGTAATGGAGCTCTGCCACCCACAGCACTAATTAAATTTATCCATGTGAAGCACAAACATTCTCAGAAGCTACTTAAGGTTAATAGATTGCTGGAGAGTTTTGTCTATATTGTTTTTGTTTTCTGCAGACTGATAGGTGGTGAAGGCACCTAGCGTTTTGAGGGTGCTTGGGTAGAATAAGCTGAGAAAACTCTTACTCAAAGACCCTTCTCCACTTGAGGAAACTTCTCCAAAAAGCCTGGTTTTGAGTTGAAGGTTGGAGGACTTTGTTTACTATCCTTAGTATAAGAGTTAGCTGTGAGATTTGTGGTACTTTGAGTGTATCTAAATAGCATATCATCTACCCGATCTTATGGGCAAACTGCTTACTGGAAAAATGCTTCTCGCAGTTATTCTTCATGAAGTTTGAACGCAATAGTTGGTGTCACTTTGCACCCTGGTCCTGCATCAGACAGAAATGCCTGTTTTCTGACTCTTCCATGTCACAGAAATAAACAATTTTTATCCTTTCAAGTTCCCATCATCAATGGTCCTTGCAATTTAATATTCCGTGCTAATTCTTTGCTCTTTCTGCCTGGTAACTGAGTATATAGAGTTACTGACACTGACAAAAGGGATTAATTTGAGCAGACTATGAGATTTATTCTTAGTCAACATATTGCTTATGGCTCAGGGTAAAAAGAGGCTCCCTGATGTCAAGCATATGTAAATTCCTGATTTCTATGAGAAAGGAAAAGCCCCCAGTTTTCACCAGTAGGCAGAACCCCTCATCAGTTGGTAAAGACCATTGGTACGCTCCTGCTGTGCCAGGTACCAGCTTTGCTGTGCTTCATGTGTACTCTTCTAGCTCTAGCCATTAGATGTATTCTTGATGTTACTGTTGAATTTTAGAGATAGGCTCTTATTTCAGGGTTTAATGTTGATAATTGGATGTAAAAGGAAAATTTTTAACAGTGGTTTGTAATATACAGATAATTTTGCGTGGCTGAACATATAGGTCTGTAAATAAGGAAAGCTTGTCTTTGTAGAGGAAGATTAGGAATGGAAATTAAAGGGAGTTTGAAGTTGAGAGATGTGATAGTGGAACTGCAAGACTGGGATGACTTTGCAGGACGTCCTGCCTTTTTAGAATATCCATCCCTCCTTTCCAGCATCTTTTTTCATCTCCCATGGTTGTTTTTACAGGTGTAATATGCCAAGGTAATTACTTGGGTTTAGAGATGATGTACCAACACTGGATGTGTTCAAGACCAGGTTTTGAGCAACCTGGTCTAGTGGGAGGCGTCTCTGCCATGGCAGGGGAGTTGGAACTAGATGATCTTCAAGGTCCCTTGGAACCCAAACCATTTTGTGATTCTATGGTTGATTAAAACAATGGATGATTGTTAACAGAATGTTCCTTTTGAGCTTAAGGGACAGCAGGTTTCATATCTGGAAGGCAAGAATCTGCCTGTTTCTAACAGAAGAACTGGTTAATGGTCCAAGACGACCTAAAGTGCAAGCAGCTTCTACGTAAAACTCTGCCATTACCAGTAGCCAGGTGCTTATTTTTCTCTCTCCTGAGGCATGCTTTTGCTGAGAGAAGTCCCAGGCAAAATTAGCATCTATAAATGGCAAATGCTGGCATTAAATTAAACAAGCGCAATACTAAGAAAGGTTTTGGGATTTGAAAACCTTCCCAAAGGCAGTTGCCTGTGATTACCGCAGTGGAGAAGCAGCAGCTGTGCTTGACCTACTGTGTGAATTTAAAGAACTATACTTAACAGCTCCCAGCACATTCCCAAAGAACCATAAGCACTCAGTGAATGTTGACTTGTGGTACGCCCATAAAGAACATAGTTCCTAGTGATAGATGGAGGTTTGTTGCATCATGAGTTGACCAATGGAAAGGAGTAATGACTCGGAGCAGTTGTGCTTTATTTATGTTTTAAGGTTTAATCAATATTCCTAAATTATTCTTGGATTCTTGAATTAGTCTGTAGTAATGAATTTTTATTGTACAAAAGAAGTGTTGAAGCAGCGGGGGTAAATAAAACTGCCAAAGAAATGGCCGGATGTCGTACAGACCGTGAGTCCAGTTCAGTTCTTTCTGTAACGCAGCTCAACTCCACGAAGAATAATCCTCAACTCTGCCTGTTCAGGGCTTTTCAAGAACATTAAACTAATATTATTGTATATTCATTCTTGATAAAAAGGTAGCGATAGTTAATAACAATCAGTGTTAAAGACTCGTGTGAGATACCTGTGAGCGGGCATCCGGGATTAGGTGAGAAGGGTACAAAAAAGATAATTTTACCATTTAGTGGGACAAATAATTAAAACATAATTGTCTCAGATCTGTTGAATGCTTCTGAGTGGCCTAGTTCCAAGAGGGTGGGAAGATGTGACCTGCAAAGCAGTTTGCTCCTGATGAGGTTTAAGCTGCTGGAGCTTCTGAAACCCTTCTGAGAAAGTTCTTGGCTGTTCCCTGCGAATGTGCAGAGACCTGGAGCACTCAAGCAGAACTCCAGCCTCCTTACCCATGGCCTCTCTGTTTTCCCTTTGAACCAAATCCTTCTAAACACTGCTGCATGAAATGTGAATTAAGAGATGTATCTGGAACGAGATAGTAGTGATTCCACATTTAAAGCTACTCATACTAAGACCTTACTTCACTAAGTGCCTGAATTGTATTGAATTTCACTCTGCAGACGATAGCTTTTTGTGATGCTGTGTACATGCAGCAGGTATCACCGCCTTTATGCGTTGCATGCGTACTGAGAGCAGGGAAATGTCAGCTGCCTTCCAGAGGTCAAACACTCAAATCCTGTTAATCGCACTTTCAATGAGGAAACGCACAATGAGAAATGTCATGCTTTCAACTCAAGAACTTCAGCATTTAGCTAGTGAAGAGTTGAATTCAGTTTAAATAACTTTTCTACTGTAATTTTTCTTTTTCGTATTTTCTCACTACAATCTTCTGTTTAGATGCTTATGTTCCAGTCTTCTGTTGGGATGCATCCTGGCCTGGATCAGAAACGGTGTGAGCAGCAGGAGTAGGGAGGTGATTGTGCCCCTGTACTCGGCACTGGTGAGACCGCACCTTGAGCACTGTGTGCAGTTCTGGCTGCCGCAGGACAAGAAGAACATTGAGGTGCTGGAGCGGGTGCAGAGAAGGACAACAAAGCTGGTGAGGGGTCTGGAGAATGTCGTTTGAGGAGCACCTGAGGGAACTGGGATTGTTTAGTCAGGAGAAGAGGAGGCTGAGGGGAGACCTCATTGCTCTCCTCAAATACCTAAAAGGGGATTGTAGTGAGGCTGGCGCTGGTCTCTAATGACAGTAACTAATGACAGGACAAGAGGTGATCGCCTCAAGTTGCACCAGACGAGGTTTAGATTGGGTGTCAGGAAGAAGTTTTTTAGTGAAAGAGTGATTAGCCATTGGAACAGGCTGCCCAGGGAGGGGGTGGAGTCACCATCCCTGGAGGGGTTTAAAGAACGGGGAGATGGGGCACTTTCAGACATGGTCTAGGGGCTAGGGAGATGTTGGATGAAGGTTGGAATAGATGAACCTAGAGGTGTTTTCCAACCTAAATAATTCTATGATACTTAGTTTTGTAAAGCTGTTTTGTACTGAGGATGACATTTGTTACTCCTCTGGAGGGCAACCAGCGATTGCAGCTCATGCAGGCACGTCCATGTGGCCTTTAGAAAGTCTGGGCATTCTCGTGTTCATATCTGTCTTGTTCTGATCCTTTTTACCACTGGGAAAGGGGCAGAATATATAATGTATCAGCAAATATGTACTGGATAATATGACTCATAAACAAAAGGCATTATTAGATTTACTGACCCTGACGGGACGGCTGATAGCCTCTGCTGGCCTCAGCCCTCAGTGACGTGAGGAAGCCAGCCTTTATTTTTCCTTGAACAGGCCAATCTTGTGTCATCTTTCAATGACCTGTTTGGTTTTCTTTTTTTATTCTTAGCTTTTTATGTCAATATTTTTACTATCAAATCTTTAAACTGATAGGGATCCCTGTATCAAAAATTACACTTTGCTTCGACCTCTTCAGTCTTTTGTGGTCTTAGCTCAAGCGCTTCCTCACATCTTGACACAAGTTTCTCAGCAGTACTTTAGGGAAGGTGACTCTTAGGGTAGGCTTCATCAACCATAAATCACCCTTTTGACAGAAATAGTATTTTGTCTGGAACGTTACCCAAATGGGTAGACACTAACACAGAATATTTAGCGGACTGTGTGAGGTTTAAGTGATCTACTCTGGAGGTTTTAAATTATAGCTTGCTACCAACGAGCACATCTAATAAATTTGCAGATAAACAGCAGCCAGATGTTTTTTGGTGTGTATTTAATAATAAAACATGATAATGATTTTCTCAGTAGTGTCTCAAGCGCTGGTGTATTTGTTCCGCAGGGTCGGTGGCTATCAGATCGCTTCCTTCCAACACTCCCGTCTTATGGGTTGGGAATGAGCTTTTTGGGGAGATAAAATCTTCTTTAAGGAATATCTCTATCATCCCTTTTATGTTTGCTATGAGATCGTGCAGTGAAACATTGCCGTGGATGATTCTCTGACCTCTGCTTTGGGTATTGATGGTGGGACTACATTGAGTTGACCTCTAGCTCTGTGGCATAGATACAGGAATAAACATTTTGTTCAGGAAACTTTCTACTTCAGTGCTTAGCTTGAACACAAGCAAGATGTTACTTTTTGCTTCAGATATGACTGATGTCTAATTACACTTCTTGGTAACTTCAGGCACTTCTAGTGTTCATAAACCGCCTCTTTACAGGAATTGCTTATTTGTGTGATGTGATTTGAAATAATCCATCCACTGCTGCTTACACTGGGCTGTGGCATAACTCAGATATTGAGTCCTGCTTCATGCTGACCTTATTTAGTGCAGTCTTCTCTTTTATATTGCGTGTGCTAGAGCAAAGTTAAATCCTTCCACTTTTCTTTGAGCTAAAGAAAAATGAATGAAATTAACAGAACTGTTCTGTTGCTGAAGACAGCATCTCTCTGTGCTGCAAGGGTTAAAGTGCTCTGATGTGGCTGAAACTGGAATAATCTCTTACCTAATGAGGAGCTGCTTTAAATACAATCTCGCAGGGATTATCAGCATTTTAATGGGGTGAGTTGTTTCATTGCCCTTACCAAGACCTGGCTTTGTATGTCTGCTGGAAGTTTTTATAACTCTTAGCTCCTGTGACGGTGTCTCTAAAATACAGTGTTTAGTTTGTATGAGTCACCGCTTTTGAATAATTCAGTTCTCCATTGTTTATATATATTCTTCTAGTAATGTAAAAAGATTTTTTTTCCTAACATTGACTAATTCATTAGCTTGCTTGTTTTGAGCCAGTGAAAAATCAGACCAGTTAATCTATGTGTGAGGTTTTATTCCTCAGCTAATGAAGAGGAGGAGGAGGAAGGTGATGTAATTCATGGTGCCTTCGTTCCCAGATGGCAAACAAATACATGGAGCAGTTCACGTATAATGACTTAAAATGTGGGTTCTTAGTTGCACATATCTTCATGTGGTGTTTGTGGAGTGAAATGTCCTCCTTGAGGGCCGTGCAGAATGTCTCCTGTGAGGTGCTTACCTGCAGGTTAGGAGCTTCTTGAGCAGCAGACGTGCTCATGTTTGGATACTGTTTGGATTGGCATGGCGGTGGGTGGCAGGAGCAGGGACCCTGATACAAGCTGAAAAAAGAGCTATAAAAAAAACCTGTCAGCTGAGGTAATGTAGACAAGTCGCGTAACATTTAAAAGAGCTTACTGAACTGTGAAGGCTGACATTTGCATCATAAAATCGGGTGTTGTTTAACTAAGTTAATGCATTTTATGCTTGTTCTGTCTTTGGGTTGAATAAACTAGGAGCAATGAATGATTGCAGAATGGAGAACAGATTGGCTCCCATTTGAAACCATGTCAGGTTTCATTTAGTAGATATATTAATTTTGACTTTAACAGTTGAAAGCAACGGAACGTTTTCATGAGCAGTCTGAGTTCTGCTGTGCTTACGCATGGCACCAAGTCTGACCTTCAAATGAGAGTCATTTGGAATGTGCATTCCCTACAAAAAAAAAGTCCTTCTGGGATCCTGCATGAAGGGAGGGTCCCTCCCTTCCCACCTCCATTCCTCCCACAAAACGGAGACCTTTCCTCCCACCGTTTCAAAGTGGTTTGTGCTGCTGCTATGAAATTACAGGATAGCTTGGGAGATGAGAACAATACCAAATTCTGCTTCTGCTTTCTCCTCTCCTGCTAGTTCCTCCACCTCACCAGCAGCCATTTCACTACTATATTTATAGTCCTTAACCTTCTGCTATGATATAGCCCTTTCTGTCGTGAAAAGCCATGTTCTCCTGCCCAGTCAACAGTTATGTGCAGCTTTGTGATGGAGTAATGGAAAAGAAGCCTGACTTAGCTGTTGAAAGGTGATTAAACTATTACACATTTTTTCTATAAAGCCTAATTCAATTAAAAAGCGCTTTCTTGAAACTACAGCCTTCCAGAGAAACATATTAATTCCCACAAAATTTTCCTCTAAGTGACCTCAGCTATAGGGCACAAAATTTGGAGAGAAAAACTTCAGAACCTCAGAGGACAACAGAACTGCGGGCGATGGGAACCAGGCCTCTTGTTAATGAGACGAGAAAAGGGTCTCTGGAGTCAATGGAAATTAATAAATGCCACTTTTCAGTTACCTATTTGTATCAAATTGTTTGTGCACAAGGTACAGTGGGAGCATTAATTACCAAATATTTTAATGACATTCAGCTAACAGATCCATTTACATTAATATTGACTCAATATATTATTTTATATGATTTTTGAGTTATTCTCTCATATTTAATATTACACCCTTCTTTCTTATTCCCCTAAAATCACTACTTCAAACTGCTTTACAGCCGTTCTCTCCAAACCAGCCAGAGCTGCATTTAAGCTCTTTTTCTCATTATTTTATGTACTTTTTGAGGTTTTAAAAATCACTCTAAGGTTATATTGCCATCTTCTGCTAATAAAACCTAGATACAATTTTTCTGTTCTTTCTAAAGTTACAATTAGTGATATTGCCTGAGCTTATCTAATGCAAACCTTATCTAAATCTTTCTCTTTTTTGCTGTTTCTTATCCCCCGTACTGTCCAGGAGCGCCTGCAGAACATAGGCTTCCCAGGGTGTAATCGATTTTATCGTGCAGAGCTTTGACTCCAACTAGGACAGACCGAAACATTCCAGCGCCAGTCGAGAAATTGTTTTTAATACTGGGTTAAAAAAATGTATCAAATTTGATTAAAATATCTTTGAGCAAAATAGCGATTTTTGGTTCAAATTTAGCAGAGAGTTTAAACAGTGACCTTATGCTTTTGTCTTTTGAAGCGATTTTTTTTTGTGAGAAGTTTACTTGATTGGAAAAAAAAAAGCTTCTCATGGCTGCCCTCAATACTTTGTTTTGGGATGAACAAAATCTATTTTTCCATGATGGAAATGTCAGTTTTGGTTTTGTTTGGTTGGTTTGTTTCATTTTTTAAACACCTGTTCTGATCTCGTCTCAATATCAGGACTTGTACCATCCTTAAATAACTCCTCAGAGAGATTTTCTATTACTTAGGTGGATTTTTTTACATTAATCCACATTAGCAATTTTGTTGATGGCAGTAACAAGCAGATATAGGCCTCCAAGGAGAGAAAATATTTAGGAAACTCCAGCAAAGAACTTGAAAAGATGTCCTGTGGGACAGAATAAAATGACCAAAGCGACATACTTTATTTCCTGATTACAAACAGTATTTTTTGTCTGTACCTATCAAAGATCAGAAGCTTCTCTTTGGCTTCCAGGTTGGGATTTAGTGCTAAAAGACCCCGCGGATCAAATTAGCAAAGCCTCCAAATGCTCACGCTGGCTAAATTATAGTGGTTGCCAAATGCTTAGAACACAGCTTCAAATGTTCTGAAATTTGCTTTCTTGGGGTTGCCAAAGTTTTTATAGGCATTCTTTGAGACCAGGATTTTCTGCTGACCCCATTAGTACATACTCTGTCCTCTTGTGTCCAGAGTTGGTTGGTTACAGGTGGCTGATATTGATAAGTGTGGTTTGGTGTTTATTTAGGAAGCGTGTAGCATTGAATTAGCTCAAGTAATTATTGAAAAATACTTGTTAAAGGACCTTTTTTTTAATGGATGGAGGTATGTGAGTGCTGTAATGCTCACATGCAGTTAATTTTAATGATTATAAATAGAAAACCTTTGGCTGCCGGAGTGAAAACCATTGTGATGGGGTTCTCCTGAGCTACTTCTGAGACTGCAGGAGCTGAAGTCCTCTATACCCATGTAACCACTGGTGGATTTGGGGGACGTAAATTGCAATTGCAGTGCTTGAATCAGTTTAGGGCACTAGGGAAGGCATCTTAAACTCTGTGAACCTTTTAATAAAGAAAGGAGAGTTTTCATTCTGTTCTATACCTATTCCAAAAGATAAATCTGCCAGTGAGATAACTTGGTTTTAGGTGATGGAGAGCATCACATTCTTCATCTTTGGCATGGCTTCCTGTAGTGGAATTGAACCTTCCATCTGCCTCACATCGCGGCCCACCGAGCCGTGCGTAGCCCAGCTTGTATTCTTCAGCCAGACCAGCACCTGAGGCTGCCTTTTTCTCACCTTTCCGAGCCTAGCTTTTCCTGCCAAATTGCAGCCTTAGGGCGAAGGCAGCACTTAATGTCCATTTTCCATATTTCTTTTAAATATTTTACTTCTTTCTAGTGACTCTTCCCCCCCACTCTTTATTTCTTTCTACTTTTTCTTTCCCCAGCAGCTTCCTTTCCTCCCCAGCAGGTGCCAACTTGGCACCGCTCAGGCTTCCTCTGAACTTGGTGCTGTGGCTGCTTCCAAGGCTGCTGAACAGGGAGCTCTTCTGTGAGCAAGTGCAGCTGGAATTTTGCTCTTCCGCCTCCTGCTCCTCCTCTCCCCGCCGTTGTCGCCGTCTCGCTCTGCAGCAGCGATGCCCTCGCAGCCCGGGGAGCTCTTGGTCTCCTGCCAGGGCTGGGCAGCGTGCCCCAGCTCCTGGGATAGGCGCTTGCTTCAGCGAGGATAACGCCCACTGCGCCGGTCCGCAGAATCTCTTGTAGCTGAAGCGACACGCAGGACTGCCACCAGCCTCCCCTCTTCCTGGGCTTTCCTTCTGCTTGAGGATGAAATCCAGTCTTTCTCGTGAACTGCAGTTTTTCCTAACTTTCTCCTTTAAAAATCCCCCAAAGCAATAAACTTCTGCCACAACTGATGGGACAACAGAGATAATTAATCTATTCAAGCAGGAATAATAACAGTGATCTTGGAACCGTTTGCTGCTTTAGCATTAAAATGTAATAAACCGGCAGGACTGCCTGTTGGAATTTTACTGTTCCCTTACTCTAGCTGAACTATAAAAAAGGCACGGTGAAGTTAATCTTATTAGGAAATAAGTTCAAGAACAAGATAGAACAAGGGCTTTATTGTCACTTGTTGCAAGCTGGTCCTATTTTAGAGCAAAGTTTTGTTGTTAATTCAAGTATCTTCACGGTAGACCTGCAAATGCTTATTAGGAAAATGTTAATATTAGCTTTAATATAAACATTAGCATGAATTTAGCATTAGCATTTAATATTAGCTTTAATATAAGCTTTGGTATTGGGTTTTGGAGATGACAGAGCAGCCGTTAGAGGGATGTAAATGACTTGCCCAAGGTTTTATAACGAATCAGTGGCAGCAGTGGCTGGGAATGAGAGTTTGATCCTCTGAATTTCTGAAGGGGATCCAGTGTGCAGGGCATCACAGAGGAGCTGTTCTGGGCTTGCCAGATGAATGCCTCACGCACCCCCCTCACCACTGCTTCCTTTGGCTTTCTAGTTTTCTTCTGCACACCCAAGGCTCTCCTCGCTGAGGGGAACCATGCTAGGTTTCAGCCTTAGTGTTGCCTGAGCTCTTTTTGTGGAAAGCCATAGAATCATAGACTGGGTTGGGTGGGAAGGGACCTTTGAAGGTCATTTATTTCAACCCCCCTGCAGTGAGCAGGGACATCTGCAACCAGGGCAGGTTGCTCAGAGCCCCGGCCAACCTCACCTGCAATGGTTGCAGGGATGGGGCATTGACCACCTCTCTGGGCAACCTGGGCCAGGCTCTCACCACCCTCACGTCAAAAATTTCTTCCTTCTCTCTAGTCTGAGTCTCCCTTCTTTTAGTTCATCAACCCTGTCCCAACAGGCCCTGCTCAAAAGTCTGTCCCCATCTTTCTGACAGGGCCCTTGAAGTCCTGAAAGGCCACAAGAAGGTCTCCCCGGAGCCTTCTCTTCTCCAGGCTGAACAAGCCCAACTCTCCCAGCAGAGGGGTTCCAGCCCTCCCATCATTGCTGGGGCCTCCTGTGGCCCCGCTCCCCCAGGTCCATGTCTCTGCTGTGCTGAGGACTCCAGAGCTGCCCCAGCACTGCAGGGGGGTCTCACAGAGCAGTTAAGGGCATGCTGTCCTATTGTTAAGTGTGCAGTATTTGTAAGAAGTTGTATTGTTTAAAGCTGGAAGGAATTAGTTGGCCTTTTAATTTACTTTGTTAAAGGCTATTAATCTTTTTCCAGATAATCCTTATGCAGAAGTCAATAGCTTGATTTTCCTGAGGACCACCATGTCACAGTATAACAGGTTGTCTTAAAAAGTATGTGGAAGGGGGGGAGGTTGTTTGCTGAATTTTGATATTGAAATCTCCCTAAAATATGTTCTCTGTGTAATCCATTCTCATTTTTACTCTCCTGTGGCCCTGCATGCTGTCCTGAAACTGGACCTGGAAATATTTTGTGTGTGTCTTTGGTTCAATAATTTTTTAATATTAAATAGAGTTGCACTGAATAATTACATATCTGACTGCTTGGAATAACTCAAGAATATCTGCCCACTAATAGGTACGTTATAAGACCTCTGTGAATCTATGTTTAATTGATCTACTGTGAGAGAAGACCTGGGCAGGTTTACAGTCGTGAAGGACACATGGGTCACGTTCATTCCATGAGGGACAGAGCCATTATGTGAGCCTAAGGTGCTGTTATGGTATCACACAGCGGTGTTTCTGCGAGGCTTCAGGCCAGGTGCGCTTCTTGGCTAAAATGATACGCTCTGTTGAGGTAGTTGTAACAAAGAATCTGTTTTCACAACTCTCTTGGAATTTTCTGAGGGCCAGAAAATAACCGCACTCCTTTATCACCGCTGCCACAGAAAGAATAGATGTCACTGATCTTGATAGTGGGCATCACTTCCCTGAAAAGCTAACGGGTTTTCCCAGCTCCTTCAGCACCTGTCAGGAGAACTGCCTAAATCAATCCCTAATGGACAGAGCCCAACCAACAAGTGAAAATTATAGATTATTTGATTGTCCTTGCTGTGCTTCCTTTCTCTCTTTTATACGTTCCTCTGCTTTCCTTCCTGAGATTCATTACTGCCATGGCAGCAAATGGTTGGAATGAAAGGACAGTTCACTGTGATTTAATTTTCGAGCGGGTTGTGTACTAGGGTGTTCCATCTCAGCAAACAAAAGAAATACTAAAAAATACATTAGAATGTGTTTGCAGTAGATTGAATTCCCACTGTAAGAGCCAACCTTGTTTCCCAGCAGAAATCTAACCTACTCTCCTGATAGGCGTTGTGGAAGTAGATCGTATTGTTGTTGTTATTGGTGCTATTATTATTATTTTATTAGATGTTTTGTGCCTTAGGGACAGGAGTATGAGGTGGCAGTTGCTACGGAAACCAGTTTGAAAAACGTTATGGAGAAGCAGTGAATCTGCCTGTTAGACAGCTGTCACTGCAGACAGAAAAGAGATCCAGCCTCATTAGGTGCTCTCTTTAGGGGTGGTGCAGCTCTTCACCTGACACTCGCCTTCTTTGAGAGAGATTTTTCTTGCAATTCTCTTATTTACAAGCATGGCTGATAACGGAGCCAATGCTTTCATTAATTTGTTCTTGTCATATATCCTGACGCTGAGTAAAGTTTGTTTTCCCAAGATGCCACTACAGAAAATAAGCTTTTTGGTTTTAATTCCACCAATAGGAGGTGGGAAACTCGTATGACAGAACATAGACTTGTGTTTTATCACGACAGAACTCTGCATCTTTATGGGTTGGTCCTTGGGGTGAGAATTCAGCCTTACAGTGCTTTTATAGCAGTAGCTGTTCTGCTCCATTACTCTTATACCCCAGTCTACTCTTCCTGTAGCTCCTTTATGCATAAAATAGAGAATCTGTTTTAATCAGCCCGTGTCATCTCAGCCAGTCGCTGCCTTTGGGGAGCTGAATGTGGGCTCCTAATTCTGCATCTTTCAGCAGTTCCTCACAAGATGTTTCCTCAGGTGCACAGTTTTCTTCCTAGGGAAGGAGTGGTTACTCTGTCTCCGTGTCCTCGCATGGTCTGAAACTTCTTATTCATATGCTGCTTAGTTTTTTCCTTCCCAAACACTCACTTTAGGGGCATTTTTAGGACTGAGCTCATCTCATCTAACCTATAGATTATGCCTCCCCTACATCTCCTCATTCCAAGAAGAGTTCTTCTGGTTAGTGACTTTTTGTCTTGGCCATCTCTAAGTATCCTATTTCCTATGTGAGTTTTTGGTGCATTTTCAGTCTTTCATCATGCTTCATTGTTTATGTCCTTTCATTCATTTTTCATCATTTCCATCTTTCTTTCTGGGTAATAGAATCCATATGTTGATGGTCAGAAGTTTTCATTGGGAGGGGAGAAACCAATCCTGAACTACTCTCTAGTCACAAATGGCTTGTTACAAAATACTGTGGGGCTTTCTAATCAAGCTGGGAAAGGGAGAAACTGCTTTCTTCTTTTATAGGGAGATAAAAGGAGATAATTATCCTAGAAAGCTGAGGCCAGCCAAATTTAAATTAGAAAGAGGTGCTTTTTAACATGATTAACTGCTAGAATAAACTGTCATGGAAGGTGTACATTCTCATCTTTTGATGTCACTTATATCACTTTTAGAAAATATGTCTTAGCCAAATACAAGTTAAACTTTCATTAAATGCCAATTGATGAGCTAGGTGTAAAGGCAACCTGGTGACAGACAGACAATCAGACTGGACTGAACTCTCACTTCATCCTCAGCTTTCATAAATCAGGATCAGCTGAGGTTTCATTCCTGTAAGCAGGGTCTGGTCTTGTGTATGATGATTTTTTTTTGCAGGACGTGGAGAGCGGCTTCCTTGAAGCAACCACATCTGGCAAAGTAATTTCATTATACGTGACTCAGGAGAGTCTTCAAATATTTTGTTGGTTGGTAAAGGACTGGGCGAGGTTAACAGAACCCCAGCAGCTCTATCCTTAGTCTCATTCTGTGATTCTATTTCTGAGTCTTTCCACTAATGCAATCATCTTGTTTTGTTTTACTTGCCTGCACAAATAAATGTACAAGTCTTCCTACCCTCGTACATTTTTTTCTGTGCTGATAAGGTTGCAAAAGGAAAACATTCTAATTAGTCAAGGGTGGAAGATGAATAATGGGATTAACCACTTTGGGGCACTTCAATTTTAAACCTTTGTGTTTAATGACTGTATGAGTAGGTTCATTTAATTTTGGCTCAAGACAAAATGTAACTTGCTACGATAGTTCAAACCCCATTTCTCTGCACCTGTGCACGTACGATGTGAGCCGACAGAGCTGCTGACTGAGCTTTGATCACCAGGACCTCGTTTCATCTGTGCTGTTTTTCAATTCAGTATTTCATGAATCTTTTATTACAAATTTATTTATACACGTACCTGCACACACATACCCAAATATGATCTTTCAGTTAATACCTGTTTTCAGTGGCTCAGTTAGGTCTGTGTTTTGAGGATCGTCAAAATTGGAATATATTTGTGACGAAAAAAACCCTACTGTTTTGCTTAAAATGTTTTCTTGAAATGATTACAAAGGACAGGCGATATTTGTCCCTGGCTTTTATTCAAATTGTTGGGCTCGCGCTCTTTATAATCTGTTTAACCATTGATTGATGGTCCTTGATACGTTTTATGACTTCTCTCAAAATGATCCACATTTTCACCTGGAACGTGAGGCTGGAAACACCCCCTGAGTACAACCTTTCATTTACCCTGTGCTTCCTATTAATAAAATCATTAGGAACAGCGTTTTACTCCTATTGTAGTCGCAAGCTTAAAGCACTGCAGAGACTTCCTACATAATTCTATTTATGCAGAGATTTCTGCGGGGTTCTGGAGGACTTATAAACCCAAATGTCACTGGAATTCTGTGGAAGCTTCTGAGGATCTCAGCCGTCTCTCTGTGTCCTACTTCACTGTCAGTTTAAAAGAAGAAAAAGAAGAGGGATACAGAAAAGCCCTCACAGTTGATGATTTGTGCTTGGTTACTATAGTGATGAGTCCTGTATTAAAACCCACACAGTTCTGACTGGAATCCAGACATGCAGATACTTGTCAGAAAAGAAAACAGAAAGAGAAGAAATTCAACAGTATAATATTGACTGGTGGTGTGAACCGTATCTGTTCAGATTAAATTATCATCTGAATTTTCATCAGCTTCTTATTGTTTTATACACTGATGTTAAATAGTTCTGCCAGATTGATTCTGAGCACACAAAGCATCGGCACTTGGTGGGCATGGTGCAGGAAGGCTAAAATTAAAGTCCAGGTCCAGTCCTGTGACATTCCGAGGTGGTGTGACACCTTCAATACTGAGTCTTTCCTCTTGTATTGTGCAGGGACCGGAACAATTAAATATTTCCACAGCAGACTCCCTTTGTGTCTTCAAAACTCCAAGACATCTCTCTCCTTGGATTTTCAGTTTCCTTTTCTTTCTAGTAAAATGAGGTGACCTTCTCTCAAGGTGGCTTCTGTACAGGCTGTGAGGTTGAGGTTTGCTTCTAGACTTGACCCTGGGATACTTCCAGTCCCTCTGCCAGTTCTGGGGATTGCTGCAATTTGCCTCAGAGTATTTTGTCACAGAATTCCAGCATGGTAGGGGTTGGAAGGGATCTCTGGAGATCATCTCGTCCAACCCGCCTGCTAAAGCTGCCTGGACTGATCCAGACTCTGGTACATGCTGGACTTCAGTATTTCTGGGTCAAAGGAGGAGCAGCCAACTCCAAGCAGATAAATAGTTCATTCTGTTGGGGAGTGAGGACTTTGTTTAGCCTGGAAATCCAAGTATGGTCTTCAAAGGCTTTTAAGCTCCAGATCAACACTAGGATATTATAAAGTGGTGAGAAAACCATGAAGGAGATCCCTTAATTGAGTCTGATTTGGTTTTTCTCGTTCCTTGTAGTCAAAGCTTTTTTGATCTGGGACCTGTCCCTCTGTGCTGCAGGTGGGTGCTCTCAGAGATCTCAGAGTTGGGCCATGACCAGGAGTCCTGGCTCCTGCCTCTGCACCAGCTTCCCTGGCAGCCCTGGCTCTGGGTTCTCATGGGGCGGGCATCCAGCAGCACTAGAGAAGCATGGAGGGAATCCCCATAGCCCAGGATCTCAGGTCTGGGCTCTCAGCTCCTCGGTGAGGAGTACTCAGGGTGTGGTACCAGATTATTTCAGCATCTTGTCTATGAACTGTGAGCTTTTAACCCTTTACAGCTCTGAGGTCGTCCCAGTTCTGTGTTCAAAATGTATAATATTCTCTATTTTAAATAGATAATAAAACCAAAGTGGATAATTAAACTTGAAATTTCAGATTAAAATTCAGAACTAGCCAAAGTTTCTCATATTCTCACCATAATTCTCCGCTTTGTCATTGTCATATCTGAACTTTTTAGCAAAGGCTTTATGCTGATGTATCTTCACAGCCCTATTATCCAAACTTATTACACATTGTGCCCCAAGCAGGTGACCATCACGAATCGGAACCAATTCACCTTTTGAGTGTTCTAATTTATAGCTGTTATCTCAAGTCAGAAAAATAATCTCATTAAAGGTGGTAATAAATTAAGGTAATTATTGCAACCCTGTCTATTAATGACTACTGTATTACATGGATCAGAAGGCTGCCTTTAAAATTTTTATATCTCATTATTAATAATTATGTCTATTAAACTTTTGTCTTTAATGTTGTCTCAGTGCCGTACCCGAGTAATGAAAATGCTTGAAAAAAAGGGTAGCTTCCCTGCTATCATCTATATATCTAGAAAATCCCAGCCTGGCTCTTACCCGTAGTTGCAAAGTTTGGTTAGTACTTCTAACAGCTATGTATTGTGGTGGACATTAACCCTATCCTAGCTGAAGCCAGGACAGGATCCACCCCGTATTCTCCACCATCTGCCTCATGCTTAGCAGAGTTACTTAACAATTAACATCATGCAGTTTAATTATATACTTTGCTACCTGGAATATGTTTTGATATGTTACTTAATTGAAGAAGTCTCTTCAGCTCCCTGAAAGGAGGTTGGAGCCAGGTGGGGTCGGGCTCTTTTCCCAAGAAACAAGTGATAGGATAAGAGGAAATGTCCTCAAGTTGCACCAGGGGAGGTTTAGGATGGACATGAGGAACCATTTCTTCCCCACAAGGATTGTCTAGGTGTGGCCCAGGCTGCCCAGGGCAGTGGTGGAGTCCCCATCGCTGGAGAGGTTTCAAAGCCGTGGAGATGTGGTGCTGAGGGACATGGGTTAGTGGTGGACTTGGGTATTCTGGGTTAACAGTTGGACTTAATGATCTTAAAGGTCAGCTGCTACACTTAAACTAAGTGCCTATACTTTTAAGCTTCACTTAAAGTAAATGAGATTAACTATGCC
Source organism: Eurystomus gularis (assembly GCA_013400335.1). Taxonomy (NCBI): domain Eukaryota; kingdom Metazoa; phylum Chordata; class Aves; order Coraciiformes; family Coraciidae; genus Eurystomus; species Eurystomus gularis. The sequence goes on from VZZY01022458.1 coordinate 109,476, forward strand.
GTCTGAAAGCAGGACTTAGAGCTTATGTCTTGCGTAGGGACTTGTGAAAAGTTGACTTTTTTTTTCTTATTTATTTTTCTCTTCAAGAAATTCTTCATGTGACATGAATTAAGTATTTTGGTGGTGGTGATTCATTTGATAGAGAGGTACATGTCCAGATGGTGCAATCACTTGGCAGTCACTTCAAGTAAAAGGAATTTATCTGAATAGATATCTCTTTGCCAGCTCAGTAGTTTGCTAAAATTATAATTTAAAAATAGATAATTAAGAAAATTAAGTGAGTTTATCAGAGAGTTAACCAGCTCAAATAATGAACTAAAAATAGTCTTAAAGGGTGGTAATAGCCAATTTCTTGAAGATTGTTTCATTAATTATCCCATTTCATGTTTTGTGTCTTAGTGGAATTAAAATCTTCTGTGCAAGACTGTTCCTACAGTAGGTACTTGTTCTATATCAAATATCGTGTGCTGTGCAAATCTTGCTTTTAAAGTGCTGGCTCAAAACTAAGAAGATTTGGGTTCTGCTCCTAACTTCCCTTTTCTCTGTTGGAGACAAGGAGTTTTTAGGGGAAGAATCACTTAAGTTTATTTTTGTAGACATCAGACTTTGGCCGCTGTTCAGAGATAGGACATGGGGTACATAAAGCTCTTGTCATATTCTGAATACGTGACCTGAAGCCAAAGATTTTCATTGCTGCTGTGGGCTCCTGGCTTATTTCTCTCTTCCTTAATTTCCTGCTCTTTTTTTTTTTTAATACTTTCAAAGCAGATGCTGCTTGTGCCGAGTATTTCACACTGGGGGTTGGATACTTGTTTGAGCCTCGAGGAATTTTTTCAATATCCATAACAGCAAAATTATCCCTTCCTAATAATTACTGGTGTTTGTAATTTCTCGAGAAAAGGAGATGAATAAATTTAAAATCATTGGTATGTGACAAGAAGGGGACCCCTGCTGTCATGAAGATGGGTTCTTGCTCTTACATAACAAGCTTCTTGAAAATCATTTTCATATGTGTCAAAACTTTTTAAAAAGCAGGGGCTTCAGCACTCATGTTGGAAGTCTTCTAGAATCTCATTTCTCTTAGGATTAAAAAACTTTTTGAATATCTATCCTCTTTCCAGTTTATGGAATGCCGTACTCGTTGTACCTTGCATGCCTGACACAAGTAGTATCTTACTTAGACAGCCAACCTTGATTTATTTCCCCAAGATTCTATCTCAAAGTACTTTCATTTCTGCCATCAATTTGCATTGTTCTTTTTTTCTTTCAAGATTTAATTTTTTACCAATGATCACTTCTAGCTGTTGAGTTTTTATGTCTTGTCAGTCTGAAAAGGTTTTGTAATATCAAATGTTTTCTGGTTTTGTACATCACTAGACCATTAGCAAATTTACTATTTTCCTGCTTTGCTTTTCTTTTAAGCCTTTCTCAAAGGTAGAAGGTCCTGAAAGGTCACTCTGGGTCACTGGCACAGGTTGCTCAGGGAAACTGTGGATGCTCCATCCCTGGAGGTGTTCAAGGCCAGGCTGGACGGGGCCTTGAGCAACCTGGTCTAGTGGGAGGTGTCCCCACCATGGCAGGGGGCTTGGAACTAGGTGATCTTTAAGGTCCCTTCCAACTCTGTGATTCTGTGACTCCCCCCTTCACTTCTGAGGCAATGAAACCACGTTCACTTCAGGCACAACGTTCCTCTGAACCAGTTAGTGCTGCACGGGAGAGCCCCAGAGGAGGGTAAAAAGGGCTGACGCACACAGTCCTAAAGCCTAGCAGATATTTTGAAGGGATCTGCAACTCTAGTGTTCTAAGAAAACAAAGCAAACCATACAAAACAACAAAATAACAGGTCACTTGGTTTATTTGGTGTATTGAGCATTTGGAGGGTTGGTGTAGACTAATGAAGAAAATAGCAAAGTGTTGTTTTTTAAGGAATATTTAGGAAATAGTGTTTTTTTTTCCTTTCCACTCTGTAAACATTTTTGCATATACTAATAAGGAACCTTGAGCCTCAAGGACATAGCTGCAGTGTAAGAATATATTTCCCCAAATCTGTAGTTTGAAATTGTTTTTTATATTAAATTCTGGGCTGCTGTAGAGCAAGTGGTATTATGAGCTCCTCTTCTCACCTGGAGATCTAATGGATTTAATGAGCCTTGCTTTAATGCTGCTGTGATTGGTGGTGTTGCGTTTTTTAAATGTTATTTGTAGGAAACAGAAATAGTGTGTTTGCAGTAGCCCCTCGTGGGGTCACGAGCCCTGCCAGCAAAGCTGTTCCCGTGTGGGCTCCTCTCTGTTCACAGGACCACAGGTCCTGCCAGGGGCCTGCTCTAGCACAGGCTTCAGGTTCTTTGCCCTGCTCCAGTATGGGGTCCTCCACGGGCTGCAGGGATATCTGCTCCACCATGGACCTCCATGGGTGGCTTCACCATGGGCTGCAGGGAAATCTCTGCTCCAGCACCTGGAGCATCTCCTCCTTCTCCTTCCACAGTGTTTTTGTGCAGCAGCTTTTTCCCTTCTTAACTCTGTTATCCCAGAGGCCGTACCACCGTCACCGATGGGCTTGGCCTTGGCCAGCAGCAGGTCTGTCTTGGAGCCAGCAGTGTTGGCTCCATCAGACATGGGGGGAAGCTTCTGGCAACTTCTCAGAGAAGTTCCCCCCCTACCAAAACCTGGCCATACAACAGACAACACAGTTTTTACTGCTTGTCAAATAATAATTGGATAAGAAATTTCTTCCCCTTCATGTCATTAGTGGACATACTGAACTTATACTCATCTAAAATGAACACTACCACATTTAATCCTCTCGTAGAAATAAAAATTATAGACTTAAACCAGAAACCAAAATATCCATTGGGAAGCAAAGCAGGTATTGGGCCATAAACGGCAATATTATTAGTGTTGTTTGAAAGGTTACNAGTGTTGGCTCCATCAGACATGGGGGGAAGCTTCTGGCAACTTCTCAGAGAAGTTCCCCCCCTACCAAAACCTGGCCATACAACAGACAACACAGTTTTTACTGCTTGTCAAATAATAATTGGATAAGAAATTTCTTCCCCTTCATGTCATTAGTGGACATACTGAACTTATACTCATCTAAAATGAACACTACCACATTTAATCCTCTCGTAGAAATAAAAATTATAGACTTAAACCAGAAACCAAAATATCCATTGGGAAGCAAAGCAGGTATTGGGCCATAAACGGCAATATTATTAGTGTTGTTTGAAAGGTTACAATCCTGTAACCTGGCCGTTATTAGTAATCTAACACCTATTATTCTGCAGGTTCCACCTGTAAGACCCTCGAGAAATGATATTCACATACCTATATTAGTGTGCTGCATCTCAGGCTGCACGTCAGGATCTTCTGTCTTAGGGAGAGCATGAGAATTAATTGAGAAGAAATATTTTTGTAGCTCTCATTTGGAGTGCTGGAAGCAGAGCAGTACTCGGGCAGTCCATACGTACTACGAAACCTCAGCACGAAGAGAGGCTTGCAGCCTCGGTAAGGTCGTTGAGTTGAGCAGTTCCTGAGAGCGTGACCAGAAAAAGAGTTTTAAAAGTCGCAAGGAAATAAATACTGGGTATTTGATTATCAGCAGATACTAGTGTTTCAGAAAGGCAGCGACAGGGTTAAATGTGCTGCTGCCACTAGGTGTCACGCTGGGATCATCTCTTGGAGCATGAATCACTATCAAAGGTGCTGAATGAAGGCACGGAATCTCCTTTATGTATTTTAGTAGCTAAAAAGGCTTCTTTTGCAGCCTCTAATTGCCAGGTGCCTGCCCAGTGTATCAGGAGCCCTCGCGTGAGGCCGGGCCCTGCGTCTGCGTGTCTCTGGGTGAGAAGGGAGTGACTGGTGTCAGAGGGCTCCTTTTCCATTCCAGATGATGGAGATCTCTCACAGATCCTTGAGTCACTCAGACCTGCTTAGGAAAACGTGTTTAAATTGCTTCATGTGGGAGTACTTAGTAATCTAGGAGAAAAAACATATGATTTTTTTTTTTAATCCTCCTCCAATGTTTCTGCCATATAAGTGAGCCAAATAAAAAACCTCAAACCTGCACATAATGCAGCTTTTTTATAGAGAAAGACCCTCGCAAGAAGAATTTGGTTTCCTAAGCACTGAACAAAATGTAGAAATTTAGTTATTTTATTTCTTGCTATCCGTTTTATAATACGGAAATTACCATGGGAATTGAGAATACACAATCAGTACGGGGGCAGGTGGTTTTTCATGAAGCCTGCTGCACTGCGCTCTTTCTGCACTCACAAAATAGCCACTTTTCTTACCAGTTTCTTAACTGGGGATCTTGCCAATATGTAAAATGATTGATGGGAGGAAACAAAGATGAACCAAACTCTTTTGGGTGGCGCTGGGTGAAAGGAAGAGAGGAAATGGGCATAAATTTGAAATGCTGATTTTTTTTTTTTTATTTTGCATAAGAAAAAGCTTCTACCTGTTTGATGACTGATTCCCCAATGAGTGCTCAGGTTGTAGAGTCTCCTTGGACTTCCTAGAAACCACCTGGACATGGTCCTGGGCGACCTGCTCTAGCTAGGTGGCTCTGCCTGAGCAGGGAGGCTGAACTTAGATGATCTCCAGCGGTGACTTCCAACCTCAACCATTCCGTGATTCTGGTTGTCTGTATTCTTCACATTGATCCAGCACTGGAAATACTTAAGAAAAAACCCAGTTAGAACAAAAATCCAAGAAACTAAACCCCAATACCTAATGCTAAGCGTTGTGGGCTTTAATTATCGAGTAGCAATGAACTTCTGATAGGAACTGCTGGGAATTAAAGAAGCAGAAAAGTTTCCCGTTCTTTCGCTTTGGTATTTTCATTAGTAAGATGTGTGGAGTAATAATTAATACGTTTTACATCATCTCCCAAGGAATGTCGGATGCTTGGGAAGACGCTATTAGAATGTAACAGTTTCTTGATGTTGATGGGCAGAAATGACCTGAAAAAGAAAAAATACAAATTTACACAAGACAAACGTCAATTGCTACGTGTGGAGAAAACTCCTGTATAAGTACAACGTATAGAAAAGAGACAATTAGGCAGTGCACTTAGAAGTACCTTGGCAGTTACAGAAGACGATACCATAAATAAATGAGAAATATTTTGCCGTTACAGGATAGATCAATCTGGTGATGTTTGTGGAAGAATTATGGGGTGGCGGCCTGCTCTGGTGGTGACAGGGGTGGGGCCTCACGGGGTAGCGCATCCCCTTGCTGGCAGTGCTGTAGAGAGGGGTTAGCTTTCTGTCAGTCTTCTGCCTGTTGTCAGAGCATTCTCATTAATAAAAACAAATACCCTTTAGATACTATGATTCTGTTGAAATTGAGGGCGATGATGTGAATAATGTTTGCTTATTTTTACACTATCTGATTAATAGTTGATGAAGGCTGTTCCCTCTTTGAAATTTCACCGTAGGGCAGAACATTGATTCCCCCCCATCCACCCCTCCTTGAACATATGGGATCGCAGTTGGTAACATCTGAAACTGGTATTTGTTTGTTCCTTCTCGTGTCTGTAATAAAGATTCTCATATCTTTAATTATTGACAGTTGCTCGTACAGCTCTATAGTTTGAGTTCTCCGTTAAGATGATACTCCAGGATTTATTCCTCTTCCGTTGGGAGGTGACTAATGTTGGGCAAGAATGTTTAATCCATTTCTCTTGTTTAATGAAGTCTGCACAAGTGGGTGGTAATTAACGGTGTTGCGATGTGACCAAGATGTTTTTAAAATAACTGCCTAATATCCCTTTTTGGACAGGTAAGTACTTGGTCTAGCAGTTGGAACTTCTTAGTAGCTCATACTGTATTAATACTCCTCATTATCATGAAATGGAAATGTTTTTTAGGTACATTTTTTAGCCCATTACCAACCCCCCATCATAAAAATACAGTATTTTTTGTATATACAAAATACAATACAAAAACACAGTATTTTTGTGATGGGCTAATGAAGAGTTGAATATCAAACCATTAACCTTTGAGTTAATAGGTGGGGAAAAAAACCTGCTTATCAGTATGTTCTGTCTTAGCGTAATGAGTGAAAAGGCAGACTCAGCAGTGGCTCACTTCCCTAGTTTTCTATTAACTAATTCTTTTTCGCTGTCAGTCATTGGGAAATCCCCAGTACCTACCTCGTATTTTGGCTGCTTGTGGTTTATCCTAACAAACTGGAAGCAAGTTTTATAGAGGAAGGTAATGATGCCTGTAAATCCAGTTCAATGGTTAAGAAAACCCAGACAAACAACTCAGGACATGGAAAAATGTAATAATATATATTTTTCTGGGTTTGTTTTATATAATGCTGATGAAAGACATTGAAGTGACCACGGTGTCCTCTCTAGACAGAGGCAGTACCAGGCTTTTCATGCTACCGGGTTGGACAGTGGAACTTTAAAGAAGGAAGAAGACTTGGGGGTACTAGCAGATGAAAAGCTGGACGTGAGCCACCAGTGAGCAATCGCAGCCCTCTTCAGCCAGTCAGACCTTCACTCGTTGCTGCTTTCTCCAGCCAGCTACTCCCAGCTCATCCCTAATAATTTACCCTTCACTTTCGGAATACTGCTACAATCCTTTATTTAAAAAAGACATAATTAAAACAATAAAAAATACAGATGATTTCACAGTTCTGAGTTAGGCGACTCTCCAGCCAGCTGGTAGCTCTCAACTGCAACTGCTTTGAGGCCTGTGCTCTAAACTAGATTTCAGTTTGGAAAAAACCCTATGCCATAAATTTTTCAAGAGAGAAACTTTCCTTTTTCTCTCATCTCTGTCCTTCAGGACACTGATCAGTGCAAGTCCTCTGCATTTTGAGAGCCCTCACGGTGATTTATTTGCTACTAAAATTTAATTAATAGCAGACAAAGAAAATGGAAGGTCTTGTTTGCTTTACTACTACTGCTTTTACTTTGGAGAGAAGCGTTTAAATATCAGGGGTTTGCATAGTCCAAGTAAATGCTGAGAAGATGCTCAAATGTCACATTTTTCTGAGTCTTGTCACAGCATTCTTCCCTTCGGAGACTTATCTTTTGCTGGCTATTTGCTTAGAAAAGAGTGCTGGAAGCTGCATTTTAACAGTCTTGGGGTTTTTCTGACATTGGCGTGTCCTTGTTTCACAGAGCAGGTCTTTGCTGAATGGAATTAATGAGTTTTATCATAGGCTACGCACTGTAAACATCTAAGGATGATTGCCTGCAAAGCCAGTTATGAGGAGGTTGCTTCTCTCTTTCTGTTTGGTTGGTCTGGAATAGGTCAAATGACCGTACTATTGTTTGTGGCGTTAGCTACGAAGCATCACTGGTGTCACACATGTCACACTGCTGATATGACATCTCACAGTGTGGCCGGAAGCAGGGGTCTTGAGCTGTCCCTGCTAAACCCACTGTGGTTTGTGTGGCCCAGGGACTTGCCCCATAGACTCGGGGCCTTCATTGAGTGTTGGGATTTTAGCGATTGACTGAAGCGTTTCACCAAGTCTAGAAAAACAGCAGTAATGTGTTCCTTCTTAAATCTTAGTATATACTAGAAAATTTGCTGGTTTTTCTCAGTTTTGGTTGAGAAGCCAACCTTTCAAACAGAGCTAGTACAACTGTGATTTTCATACGGGCTCTGGGGAGGAGCAGAAGATCTCAACCTGGAGACCGCCAGTCTCATTCGCTTTTACTGAAATAAGAGCTGCTGTACTAGGGCCAGAAAAACTGAGGAGGAGAAGTGGGGAAATAATGTCTTCTCTAACTTAAAATTTAGGGCACCTCGGTGTGTCAAGGCCTGAAAACTGAACGCGAGCAGAGAAAACATTGATTTTTGAGTCTGGCAAGTGCGGCTTATTTATGTTTCCCTTTCTCTTAATTTCAAAGAGTTTCTTGTACATTAGAATTTTTTTCATTAGCATTGTTCCATAGAAGACATTAGACTGTTTCAAATTATTCTAATTACAGATGGGTTTTGAGGTTGACTTCAACTGTATTTATATGAATTTATTCTATGCTTTCTATTTTTTAACATGCCTAGACTGATATAAATTTATGATGTCTATTATTTCCATCTTCCCTTCTGTACATATTCAGAATCTAAAGCAACCCAGTAGAATACAACACTTAAACCAGGTGCTTGCAGTGGGGGCCAAGCAGAGGGACAGCCTTCTCTACTCTCTTCAACTCATGACATTTTTCGGAGGATACCATTTGCTTTAATACTTCAACAGCGGCAAAAAAAAGCTAAATATATTCCTGATGGAAACATCAGTAAAGAAATGAAAATAAAGGGGTAAGGGAGTGCTTCATATTACCTTATTAGCTTAAGTGTTCTTACAAATCAAGGCTGTTTGGGGATTAAGGGCTGGGAATGCTTAAGAGAAGCTCATAAACTTTGCAAAATATTTTCACTTTGAGACCTACATCCCTCATGGACTGCAGCACAGAAGGTGTTTGTGCAGAGCTACAGCAAAGAGTTTTCTCATGTCCAAAAAGCACTCGGTGATGGGTTGTACCCTTGCTGCGAGGGGAGCTCTTCTCATCTGTATCCCACCTCCCAAGTTCTAGGTCACCGTCCTGTCTGACATCTGTACGACGCGGGGGGTTTTTTTGTCTTAAAAACAGGATCAGTTAGTCAAGTAGAAGTTTCTGTGTTTCCAAGCTGTAGCACAGTATTTTTCAGATTGTGAACGTCTGCCTGCTCAGTCAGGTTGATTGGTTTCCATGACTTCACTCAATGTGTTTGAGCTGAGGTCTCACATCCAAAATAGGGTCTCACTGTAGTTATGAAATGGGTTTATCAAAGTGATGGGCATGATAATGACCTACTACAAAACAGATCGTAGTTGCCTAGTTCTAACCTTAAACACAATAAACAATGAATTTTTCATGTGCGCATTTGGCTGGTGGGCCAAATTGATCGGTCCTTGTGCAGCTACAACTACCCAGGTAAATACAATGTGAGAAATTCCCTGTTTGGGGGGAAGTGTGTGAGTAGAAGCGACTGGCAAATGAAGCACAGCCTGCTTACCATAAAACAGTTGAGGCTGCTGAAGCAGATAAGGTGTGTTTGTGGGTACGACTGTCGGCAACACTGAGACGGAGTGGAGCGGACAGATTTCGAGGAGGAGGCAGGTATTTCTTGGAAGATCAATAAAAAGAGGTTTGATGACACATGCTGGCTGAGGGCTCTTGTGTCTAAGTGCTGGGAGTGGGAATAATGTTGGTAAAGCACAAGGTGAGTGGGCTGCCTGTGCGGCACAGGGAAGCATAAAGCATTGTTTGTGTTGGCTTTGTCCCAGCGTGTGTAGCTCCATGTGCTGTTTCTGTGGACTCTGGCTCCTGGGCTTCACAGATTTTCTGTCTAGGTGTTCTTCTTGCATCATAAAGAATTCTCTGTCATGACAGATCTTAATCTATCCTGTCTAAATTACAGCCAGGACCGGGTGACTTTCTTTACTTCGCTGATTCCTGTTGCTTTGCTGACAGCTTTTTCTGGATTTTTCTGCAGTTTCTGAGTTTTCACTCTCAAATTGCTGTTATGCTCATCTCAGCCTTTGAAAACAGGAAGATTGGTCCTCAGCCTTAGATCATTCATAAACTTTTCAGCTTTTTGGTTCTCTCATACAAAACCCACATCCCCTTTGCCCCTTTTTACGTGACACGCATATCTCAGAACTTGGTTTCACTGTTCCTTTTGCCTGCTTGATGTTCTTCAGCTGCTGTGACCATAGAGAAGTTTTATGGTACGGCAGGACCACTCCAGCCCTTCTTTCAGGCAGTCCTTTAACACTTGCTATGATGGCTCAGTAATGAGAACGACCAAAGAGTGTGATTTTGTTTGTAATTCATTGACGTTGTAGAACGTGTACTACAGTCATTCAGGATGACTCTCAACAAGTGCTGCTAAAGGTGTGATTCCGTGTAAGCAATGCTACCAGATGCCCAGGCTTCATTTACAATAGTCTCCTGCTCTCTCTGAAAATCATTTCTGAATGTGTATGTGTGCAAATCAACTCTACTATGTGTGCATAACGACTTCAGGGCGTTGAAGCTACATCAAAGCTGTTAAAACGCTTCTGTACAGGAGACCTGCACAAGAAATGTGGTGGAACCACTCGCTTCCTGACGAGGAAATCTGAACTAAAGGGCATCTGCTCCCACGTTTAGATACAATGGAGGTAGATTTAAAAATTTGTTTAGGTGTGGCATTCCCATCATCGTCATCTGGGAGAGAGAATTACTACCTTTAAAAAGCATGATTGCTTATTTGCTTTTTGCTGCTTTCCCCTCTTTGCCTAAGAGCTTGCTCAGATAAGTATTCTCTCGGCAGCTCCCCCTGCTGCAGTGTGGAAAAGCACATCAGCACAATGTAGTAGAAGGGGAAGAAAAATCCCTTGAGTTTGATGGCAGAACTGAAAAATAATAGAAGGAAAAAGAGTGTCAGGATCAGCCAAACCAGTTCTGCCCTCACCCCTGAATTGAGACATGTAATGTCAAGTCTTTCTTTAAAATACTTTTAACTCCTCAATTTGATTATTGTTCCTTTTAATTTAGGCAGTTTTCCAAAATGTTCTGTTATGAATGAAATACATTATTTTAAAAAAAAATCTCCCAATGCCAGGTAATTCTGGTGTCTAAAACTCTCTTTTGTAAAAATGACAATAATCTGTATTGGAAATGTTCCTTTTTTATCTCAAAATATTAATTTAACTGAATTTTAAATGGAATATTTATAAATTGGACTCAGATTAACTTTTTCTCTGAGACTTGTTTTTAATCCATGTGCTGCTTATCAGCTAAATCTCTTGCATACGAGGTGATAATGAGACCCAGATGAGGAAGGTGGGGAGGAAATCCATGTTTGCTGTGGAGAGATTAAAAAAATGTCAAATGTTCATGTCAGGATTTCTTTAACAAATCAAACTGAACACAGAGGAATTGCATCTCGTTATGGAAATGAGTTGTAACAGTGCTGAACATGAGGTGCCTCACAGTGGTTTAAATTGCAGGAGTATGTAGCCCGTGGTCTTCTGACCTTTCAGACTGTCGTGCCATCAGCCAGGCTGGGCCTGCCAGGGGTAAACTAACTGCTTACTACTGGCAACGCAGGGCCTGTCATTATTGTGAAAGAAATCAGAAATCTCTGATTCAGAAAACGAATGCGAGGCGTATTCATTTCCGGTTGCTGCAGCTTGTGCTGGACAGGCTTTTGGAGGGATTCCATTTACAAACCATCACAAGTTCACTTTTCCGTGCTGCCCCATTCATGTGTTAATGGCAGAAGCTTTACGCTATAGTCCAGAGTCAGGGCTGGGCCAGCCACTGGACAAATGACAGATGCTCTCTATTAACACCTTTCCATTCCCGAAAGGGAGTAAGAGAGAGAGAGACTTATGGATTAGAAGACTAAAACAGCTTTAATGAAAATAATAACAATAAAATGAAATATATACAAACCCAATATCAAACCAATACCAAACCCTGACGGCAGTTACCTTGTTGTCACCACGGATGGTGTGGAGCATGCACTGGGGGAGTCCCAGGGTGGACTCAGCAAGAGCCTTTGTGCACACACCAGCCCTTGGTAGTAACTCTAAATACGGAGCGTTAGCACTGCTAGAAGCACTCACCATCTCTGAAATCTGCCGTTAAATTCAGACAGTGCAGTTACAGAAGAGACCGAGCTGAAAAGTAAGATCACTGAACAGAGCTGGTTCTGTTTTAGCTCCAGCCAGGACATCTGTTCAACTTCTGCAACTACCTGACTTCAAAAAGTCATCCTCTTCCTTCTTATTTTCTCTCTGCTGTTTCTCTTTTCCTTTTAAAGGCTGCTCAGCATTTTTTCCCCTTGATTCTGAACGCACACCGCGATGCCAGAGCATTGCCTCCTGAAACAGCAGCGTTCTTTGCCCTTCCTTTTACCAGCTCCTGGACACCGGTACTATCATTAAACAAGCAGCACACGCTTGGCTGGCTGCAGTTACTGTCAGCGCTCCTCACCCCACGCCAGCAGCCCAGTTTAAGTGCAGCCAGCTCTGTGTTTGTTATTCCTGGAAGAAGGCAATGTGGTGAAATGGAAGTGGGTAAACAATATTTTTCCAAGGTGCTGTTACAGTATGCAGGCAGTGGTTAAGCACAGACGCTGAAGCACGAGGACTATTTTAAAATTTTCATTCCCTTGAAAATGGATGTTTATTGAGTTTACCAAAGGTTGTGCACTCGGTCCACAGCACAGCCGGAAATAAAATCCAAATGGTCTGATGGGTCCTTCCTTGTACAAGGAATCCCTCCCTTGCATAAATTTACAGAGAGCGTATGCTCTACTTTAAAAGGATTTGGTTTAGGAGCAGGTTAGGGACCCATCTCTGTTGTCCACACAGAGGTAGACTAAGCAGGGTGACGTGGAAACCTCCTTCCAAGCTTTGAGCAGGAAAAGACTGTTGGGAAGCAGAGCTGTAAAATGCCCTTCATCTGTGCCACGCTGAGATGTTCTGTACCCATCTGGGAAGGTCTGTGGTGAATGGAGTCTGTGGGTCACTGCTGAAATCACCAGTGAGGAATGTATTTGCGTGGTATGAACCGGTCTAAAGCCCCTCATTCATCTCTTAGAAGTCATCAGATAGTCTTTAGTAATTGCAGTGTCTTTAGGAAGAAAGATAAATCTGGAAGAGGTCCTGCTAGAAGGCAGGCTTGAGTTTAAATCTATTTCAAAAATGTATGTTAGAGGGGGGAAAAAAATGTAAGCTATCCTACAGCCTGAAGCAAGACACCTTTATCTCTTTCCTTCTGACGTGTCTACATGTCTGCTGTGGATCTTTGGCACTGAAAAAACCCTGCCAATTTAGATAAAAGGCTTAGGAGCTTTTCCTTCAGACGCTTGCAAGAAAATTTAAGTACTTGCTAGAGTAGTGGAACTTTAATTGAGGCTTTACAAATGTATCTACTACTGAAAAAAATAATAACAAAAATAATTGTTTGATAGCTTTTGTAGAGCTTTTGAAGGTGTTTGGCTCTGTTCCTGCACAGAAAACTAGAACTTTCTCAATATTCATCAGGGAAGAACATTTGAGGAGTAGTTTGAATATTTCTCCGCAACTTGACTCCAAAGGGTAGAGCTTCGAGGAAAACATCAAGGTAAACGGCAGAGCTTGAGGGGAAGAGGCGACCTTGTCATGGCCTCAATCGTGTTTTCTCATGAAAAATTCATTCGCCATTCCTAGAACGTCATCAACAGAGACCGTATTTAAAGAAAAATGTAGAAACTTTTCTATACCTACAGTCAGTAGGATAAACATAGCATAAAGTGTAGTAGAAGTACATTCTCCTATAAAACTGTGCCCACGAAACAGTTTTGATTTTTCCAGCGCCTGCGGTCCTTATTTTTTCTAAAACTATTGTGTTCCTCACACAGGAAGACCTCAGGGCAATTTTTCAACCTGCAGAGGAATTTCTGTTGTCTTTTTGGGATGGAGGGGATAACAGACCGTTTAAATAGTTGGGTTAGACCGGCAGAAAGCTTACAGACACTGATGCGCCGATAAGCAAGCCCATCAAAGCTCTGCTTGGCAGCTTCGTTACTCTTAATTCATTCTGGCTTTTAGCCAGCAGGGTTGATGTCTGAGCTTGGCAGATGTTTGAGTCATGTGTTAGAACTATCACTTGTACCTATTGAGAAGAGTCTCCTTTCTGCTTGCAGGTACTGCCGTAGCTGCATAGCTGTGTGAGATCTCAACATGTAACAGATCACACGGACTTAATCCAAGGCAGAATTGGGTGAAACTTATAGATGGGTATAAGGAGGCTCAGAAACTCCAGAGGAAATCTCTCTAGATGCTTTTCAAACTTAGGATTAAATAGGATGAGGGAACGTAGAGCTGTAAAAAGAAAAAGGAATGGGAAAAGCACTATTTTGCAACCTGCTGAAAAAATTCTGAAATATTTCTTCTGCCAAGTTTGCTGTTAGCACTGACTCATGCTGACAGCCACTGATAGATCAGAATTTGTAGATGCCTGCAAGGTCAATTGTCGCTATATTAACATTTGTCTTGACACGTGGTATTAAAGCTACAAATCCTGATTTAAGGAGCTTACCAACTCACTTAAATCATTGGTGAAGGAATAACATAGCATGACAACAGTCCAATAATGTGTGTGTCTGCCATGAAAGTTGAAGGACTTTCTTTGCCAATCAATGAAGCTTATGCTTTGATTCTAATGACCGAGAGAATCTGGATTCTGGTTTTGGTAGTGGCTTTACTGTCCACCTGCTTTTATATATAACAGGCAGAGGTTATATCGTAGGATCCTACATGAGAAACTAGAAGATGGCTAAATATTTGCTGGTTCAGAAAGATCCTTTGCCACTGCCTTCAGAATGTGGCCTGAAGAGCATCCATGGCTTGACAGCAAACTCATATTGGGTGCAATGTCCGTGAGGTTCCTTGACAGTGAGCGTGGTTCTTACAATGGAAACACGTCACAGGTGGTAGCGGCAGCTTGGACTTCAAAGAAAAATGGAGAGGAAAAACCACTAGTATGTTGACGTCTAAAGGTATTTCTGTAAGTGGAAACTATTTGGTTATTGGAAAAAAAAAAGTGTAGCAGCAAATGTGCTGTCGAGTTGCAGAAATCCTGCTTACTTGGCAATAACTTTATATTCATTGCAAATTAATGTAAATGCTGATGCTCCATAGCTTTGTGACACACAGATAAAACACGCAACTGATAGAAATACAACGTGCTATGGCTTGGTGTAACTTTATACGTTTAGGATCTCGGATTGCTGATGTTTAAACAAAAAAAAAGAAATTAAAAAAGGAGGCGGGATCAAAAAAAAGTGAACGTTGCCTTTCTGTGAAAGGAAGAATCTCACTGTTCTTGGGGATCTGGGAGGGCGTTTGGAAATGGCTTCACGTTTGGAATGAGCAGTTTCTCTGCAACGCTTTCAATTCAGGGAGCTGGGTCAGAATTTGAATGTATGTTTGAGCTCGTTTCTTTCTCTGAGGAATGGAACTTCCTCTGCTTTTCTTAATCGCTAACAAACACATCCCAATTTTATAAACGGATTTAAAGAACGAAGCACTGAAAAAGCGTACCCGTGCTTTTGCTGAAGGAAAAGCAGGGAGGTAACTGAAGCGTGTTATGAGCAGTGGGGTTAAGTAGCAACTTCACAGTTTTGCTGCTTTACATTTTATAACTGAATCCAAAATACCCTTGAGGGCTCTTCCCGAACTCCCCACAGAGGAGGCTGGGAAGCCCAGTTGGAGGGAACAACGCACTCCTTTGATCATTACAGGCTCACGGGCGTTTCAACA
Organism: Eurystomus gularis; assembly: GCA_013400335.1. Taxonomy (NCBI): domain Eukaryota; kingdom Metazoa; phylum Chordata; class Aves; order Coraciiformes; family Coraciidae; genus Eurystomus; species Eurystomus gularis. Next base: position 124,788 of record VZZY01022458.1, read on the forward strand.
GTACTCTGACCATCATTATTTCTTCCAGCCGTTCTGGCTCTCAAGTTGGAAATGGATCGTTGCTTCATTTTGCACCGCTTCACAATTCATAGTGATAAATGTTTTTTAATGGTCAAAGATGTCAGCCTATAATAATAATAAGGTGGAAATAAAGTGAATTGGGGCAGCAAGCTCCTAAGCTACGACTCCTGAGATAAAGGGAAACCAGAAGCACTGTTAAGCCAGATGTCCCTTCATCCTTTCAGTGAAGTAAAGCTGCCTGCACGTCCTTTCCATTTTACCTTGATTGCCAAGTGATTTCCAAAAGTTATTTATATAGAATATCTGCTTTTGTAAGCATAGTTCTGAATTAAACCACCAAATCTAGACAGGTCTGGATTTCAGACTCTGGGCAGCACAGCTGAGCTGGGTGCCTGGGCTATTTCCAAAAGCGGTATGAGAGGGAGGTTTTTACTGTGGCGTGCTTCAGCCTTACCATGCTGAAATGCCAGCTGTGGAACCAGCAGCCACGGTGCTTCTTAGGTGGTTACCTTCCTTAAAATAGCCCAGTATCTAAAGTCACTAAGCAAGGTCCTGACATTCAGATCCTAAAAGCTTTAAACAGGTGAGTTCAAAAAAGATCTAAGTCCACTATTCCCAAGGCCATCCAGCCTAACTGTAAAAACTAATTGTCAAACCTATTAAAAGTATCAATTCCCACCATTTTACTTCTGCCCCAATCCTAGAAGTCCCACTGAATTCCTTGACCGACGATAATTCCAAATACTTTTATTTAACACCTTCCTCTTTTTCCAATGCAACACTTGGAATTCTCTGGCTCTGCTGAATTCTTTGACTGCCATTTAATTTTGGGAGCTAGATTTTGAAACAACAAAATGAAGAGTCTTAACTGTTTAGCCTGGAGAAGACTGAGAGGGGATCTGATCAATGCTGATCGGTATCTAAAAGGTGGGAGTCAAGAGGATGGGACCAGACTTTTGTGGTGGCCAGTGACAGGACAAGGGGCAACGGGCACCAACTGGAACCCAGGAGGTTCCATCTGACCAGGAGGAGAAACGTGTTCGGTGTGAGGGTGTCGGAGCCTGGCCCAGGCTGCCCAGAGAGGCTGTGGAGTCTCCTTCTCTGGAGAGATTCCAAATGTGTCTAGACACGATCCTGGGTACCCTGCTCTGGGTGACCTGCTGGAGCACAGAGGTTGGATGAGATGATCTCCAGAGGTCCCTTCAACCCCCACCATGCTGGGATTCTGTGTAACTGGTGCTGTGTTGATTAGTTCAAGATTGAATCCTTGTTTTATGACTCCTCTATTTTAATTTCCTGTAGGTAAATCAGTGTATTAGTGTTAGAATTGTGGTGTTACTAACTTTTTTTCAAACACTTTAATCTAAAGAATACTTGATTCTAGAGAAAGAGAAGTGAAGGCCACAGAAATTTTCTCTCAGGACTAGGCTGTCTCGAAATTTCCCTTTGTCATCAACTCCTTTTCAAATTGTAGTTGTTACACTCCTACATCTTACTCAAAAGCAGATCAGTAAGCCAAAAGGTATTGCTAAATGCATAATACGTCCTTAGTCTCCTCCCTTTGGATCATCTCCTACTAATGGTGGCAGGTTCCAGGAGATGGTAACATCCTACTGCTCTCTGACCATTCCAATTACACCTTAGAGCTCTCATTAAGTGTAAAGTCAGAATCAATACATGGCACTATCTGTACTATTTGAAAACTCAGTGTCCTTGTTCAGAAAACTTCCAAAGAGTTATCCTTCAAAAAAGTTATTTCCATACTTCATGGAGCAAGAGTATAAGATCAGAATTCCAAAGAGTAGAGCAAATAAAATACACTCAGAGCTTGTCCGCTTGTTTTTAATAGCGCCTATAGCAAAAAGACAATGTTCCAGAATCAGATAATAACAGAAATAAATAAACGGGCAGGTAAAATTCTGAAAAATATATACTAGTGACCTCATTACGAATTGCTGCGCAGATCATCGGCTTACCAGACTTAATTTGACACTGTTTTTTTATCTAAGAAGTCAAAAGACATTGACCACTCTCTGCTCCTGTGAAGTCAGTGGGAGCTGCAGATATTCAGTGTCTAGAAAAGTCCCTGTCGTTCTCAGGATTTGTATGGAAAACACATTTTCCTTTTATCGTGTGCTTGATAATAACAATGTGGTAGTTACTCTAGCCAAATTATCTGAAACCTTCAGAGATAAATGACCGACGAAGTTCAAACGGCAAAATTGTTCATTTAGCTTAGTTGATGATTTTCCCTTTGAAATGATACATGGATGAACAGATGGTGAACAATCCAGGCCCCTGCCTGTTCACAGAGCGCTGTCATTTCGGATCAAGCCTGGAGTTCATTAGTACAGCAGAAATCATCTCTATTCTCCGTAATGGGACATCTTAGTATCAGCCTTGATCTGGAAGATTTGTTAACCAGGAAAAGCTGCAAAAGGAGTTTGTGTTGATAGTAACTGTTGATAGTGGAGCGTACAGCCTAATGGATGTAGTAGGGGACTTGGGTTCTGCTCCTGAATTTGCTACTAAATTACTCGGACAAGTGACTCGATCATTCTTTCTTGATTCCTCCATCTGTGAAATGTGAAATTCTTCTCCAGGGTAGCATAAAATCTAATGGATGCTTTTAAAGCAGTATTAGTTTCTGAGGTGCAAATGACTTGCACAGTGACGTGTTTTGTACTAATCTGGGAAAAGCAAACAGAGCAGGAGCCTTACAGGGAAAACTTTTGGTACATTTTCTAGAGTGGATAAAGAGAGCGCAATGATACCTGGCAACAACACAGCTTTCAGAACGCGGTTTGCTTTGTGTGGAGGGAAAGGAGTGGGGTGAAAGAGCAGCGACTCTGCATGGACAGAGGCAGGAGATGGACTCTTCTCAAACCTACTTCTAGGTTCAGGTTCTGCTCATTTGAAACTAGCAGTTGTGGGGGGCTGTGTTCTTTACGCAAACTTAGATTAAGAACTTGCACAGAGGTTAAATTGAGCGGATGTTTTGGCAGATTTTTCTGTCCTTACGTGCTTTGGTTTTGATTATTCATAGTCTCAGGAAGAGAACTATGAATTAATTTTTCATTGGTGCTAAGGAAAAAGATCCTTAGTCTTTTCTGTTTCAGCTGAACTTATTTGCTGCCACTGCAGCATTCAGCTCCAAGTCCTTTAGCAAGCTAAGTATTACTTCAGAGATGAAGCTTTCCAGTTGTTCTAAGAAGGAGCTTTTGGTGAACCAGAGGCCAGAGAGAAAGACAGATGTTCTGTAGGACACACCCTTGGTGGATCTCACTGGGTTCAGTCTCTGAAATTAGCAGAAATATGCTGGCTTTACAACACTAGATGAATGGCAGATGCTCTCTGATTGAGTTTTAAGAGCCCCCTGGGCTAGCAAGCATAAATTGTCAAAAGTTTTTAATCCTTGCACTCAGAAGAACCGGAGAAAAATCCACATGTTATGGCATGCTATGATGTGACTCGGTGCGCTTTTGGGCTTTACAGCTTCCTCTCAGCATCTGTTGCGGATCTCACTGTGACGAAGGAAATTGTGTTAGGCAGGTCACTGATCTTTTTGGAATGGATGCTACTTTGTGTCTTGATGGAACTGGTGGAGTTACCCTTTTAAGGCCTGCTCCTCCAAAGCTTTCTAACTGGTCCCTTTTGTTGGCAGGTATGGACTTTGACCTCTGGTGCTTGGTCCTGGCCTGGCAATGTCCTTGTTCCTGTTAATGATATTGTCTATTTGTCGATGCTTCTGTAATTCTCTCACATATCCCTGTGTCTCATGTGGAGTGAAATTTTGTAGTGACTTAAAAATAACTTTAAAAAAAAATCTCTGTATATTTGTGATTTGACAGTTAGTAGGCCTACTAGCAGTACAGAGATTTTCACTGTTTTCTCCCTAGGATACTGGACACTTGTTAGAATCAGCTTAAAAGTTGCATTGATTGAAAGCAAATAATTAAAGTTCATTTCCTATCAAATTGATTTGAGCCGAACAGCGCCTGAACTACTCCAAATGCACTACACAAGGTGAAACCACCACGAGTTCAGCTATCACGCTGTTGTCATTCATCAACAAGCTCATCTGAGTCATCACTTTTCGCTCAGTAACAATCGCTCTCATTCATCCTGTGTTCTGCCTTCATTGTTTTTCTGTTTCCCTTCTTGTGAACCATTCTCACCACGAGAAGTTGTTGGGATTTGGCACGTCAAGAATGCGCCTTGGAGCAGCCCATGAGCGATGCTATAGCACCGTGTACAGCACCGTCCGTGTTTGGTGGTGTGCTCCCTGGAGGAACCTATCTGAGCTCTTAGCTTGCAGCAGGTGATTAACATGCGACCTGTGGAGAACGAAGGGCTGCTTTGTTCATTCTGCAATGGAGCTTTGGCAAAGCTCTTCTCCCAGTGCGTTTCTCCATCTTTGAGGTGCACGAGAACCAGGGGACTGTCATACTTCTCCCACATAAATAATAACTTTTGCCCTGAGATGGATGCATATTAACGTGACATTTTTTAATCCTGGTAAGAAAACTGGTTTTACTACTGCTTGTTCGGAATTCATCAGTTAACAAAATAGCACCACAAAATGCTAATGAGTTCTATGCTTCAAAATGACTTGTATCCCCTGCTTGTGCTGTCACGGGTTAGGGCTGGGCCGGCCACTAGATGAATGGCAGATGCTCTCTGTTAACGCCTCTCCCAAAGGGAAGAGAAAGGGAATAAGAGAGAGAGACTTACAGATTAGAAGACTAAAACAGCCTTAATGAAAATACTAACAATAAAATGAATTATACACAAATATCTAGAGAACCAACATCAAACCAACCCCTCTGACGGTGTTTGTCACCACCACCACTGGTGCTGTGGAGCAGGCACTGGGCAAGTCCCAGACTGGGCTCGGCAGCAGATGTGAGCTGGGTTCTGGACAGAATGGATGCTCTTCCAGCTCCAGCCAGCTCAGGCACTACGAAAATGGTACCATCTGATGAACTTATAGTATGTGTGTGCGCACATAGTGCTGTTCCCACCGAGCAGTGGAAGCAGCACTCATTGACATGCTTCCCTCCTGCCTCCTCTGCTGGTTTACTACCACAGTTGCCATTATCGGCACACGTCTGGCCAGGGCGGCAGGGACTATTTAGTGTAGCGTCTGCACTAATTAAAGGACCTCCTAATCAACTTGGAATAGATCTGTTGCCAGTGTATGGGGAGAAGGAGGGATGCTTGTGCAATGACCCATTATTTATGTTATACTTGGAAGGAACAATCTCTCTTCCTTCCATACCTTTAAACTGTATTTTCATATAAGACTCTTTCTATATCTTTAATCATTTTTTGTATCTGTCTCTTGACTTCCACTGATACTAATTTTCCTTTGAAATGTTAACTTGAAGGACATTATGATAATGTAAGTAATCTTTAGAAACATATTTTAACATAACCCCTTTTTCTTGGCTGTTTATTTTGGCATCCTTTGTCATACACAGGTTGAACGGGCTGTTTACTTTCTCCCAGGCCTCCCAGGGGTTTAATGTCCAGCGTTGCTGGCATTTTAGGAAAATGTCAAGTAATAACAAACAAAACAGCCTGTAATATGATTGAAGTTAACAGAGCCAAAATTAGGGAGGCTGGAGAACCGTTGGTAGCTTTGCATGTTGCAGCTGATGCAGCCTTTTCTGTGGTTGCTCACTGTCAGTCACTGCAGCAACTACTGTGCTTGAAATACAGGTTTTAATTCGATATTTTCTTTTCCTGCTCGCAAGGAGAACAGAAGGATTGTTTTGGATGGTTCTAGGCTACGCTATGCTAAAAGAAGTGTCATTTCTCTGATGCATTGAGCCACTAGAGAAGGTTATGACTATGCTGAAGAATCCCGTTCTATTTTTGACTGCTCTTTCCAAAAAAGTTGGTTTCTTGTGGGTTTAGAGGCAACTGTGCTCTGAGCAGAGAAGTACTAATGTTTCTACGTTTCCAGTCAGGAACAGATGCAGAGCAACTGTTGAAGATGTTGGGGAAAAACATAAAAAAATCTTGTGAAGTACACTTTCGAGACTCAGCACAGCATCTTCATTGGAAGACTCTCTTCTTGCCAGCAGTGGGTCTTCTTGCCCTGCTCCTCCAGCTTTCCATTTCCAATCACAATATCCTTGCTGTGCTGACGGTATGAATAAGCGTTCTACTGGAAATGTAGTTCTGGGCAAGAGGTGCAGTTTATCATTAGGATTTGATGAAGAAGCTACAGCAGTCGTCTAGATGCCATCATCAGTAAATCACGGCTTTGACATCCACTTCAGGCGTGGAACAGTCATTTGTGATTTGCTTAAATCATTAAAACCATCAAATAATTTTTATTATGACTTTCTCCAGAAGAAAGATTCTTTGGTTTGGGGAGGAAAAAAACCCTGCATGTAGCTGTGTGGACTTTGTATTTGTTCAATTAAGAAATAAGCAGGCTGCTTCTTAACATCTTCTGATTTAGCACAGAAAAGTAATCCTACCCTCTAGCCTCAAGATCTCTCAAACCCTTGAGGTCATTGAAACAGTATCTCTGAAGAATCTGTTACTATTTTTTAACAAGTAGCTTGAATTGTAACTTTTCAGTGAATCCAGACATCTTTCTTCTTCTCTACCTGCTTCAATCCAGTGTTGCCAAAGTGATGGCAAGCACCTTGTCATGTACATCCCCTCCTGCCCTGTAACTGAATTAGAAAAATAGGCTTTTTTTTTTGGTACACTCTCTTCCTGTCATTTCTTCCGGTTCAATATATCTCAAGGAAATGTAATACATAGCTGCTTCTTCCACCCCATAAATCTATGGTGAATTGTCAGAATATAGTCAACCGTTGCATAAATGCAGTAGGACTGTCACAGGCACCTTTGGACAGATGTGTGTTCGTTCTCACTTTCAGAAGACATCTGAGTTCCTTTCACAAAGCCAGGGTTCACGCAGATCATTAAATCCTACGCAGTTAATAGAGAAGCTGCCTGCACAGTGTTGAATTCTCTCTGTGACTCAGACGACTCTTCACCTTCCCCCGGCTTGAGTCATTCAGCAGATTGTTTTTTAATACCACATTTATTTGGATAGCCTTGATTATATTCATATATAATGTATGTGAAGTAGATGGTACACTCCTGGAGAATGTTTTATTTCAAAGGCGATGGCAGGATATTGTATTTCTAGGACGTAAGTAAAGCTGCATAGTAACGAGGTAATTATTTGTGCAAATAATAGAGTAAAACCTTACTGGTGATCAGTTGAGGGGGCTCTGGGGTGCCTGGTTATGTGAGAAAACGCTGTTCATGGGGGAAAGCCTGTATCTTTTCTAGACTCTGTTTTGCCCTACGTGTTCTTTTCTGTCTGTAAAAAACATCAGATTTAAAGAAAACTTCTGTGTATCTGTTTCCAGTTCTTTCCCACCTTTCCTGGGTGTTATCATGTTATAGAAAGTCCTGAATCCCGAGACATTCTAAACAAATAACTAAATGATCAATTAATTTGAAGTTTCTTTCTCACAGACATCTTTTAGGATGTCTGTGTCACTGCTTTCAAGGTTCCTTTTTCAGTGATTTCAGCTGTTAATGAGATAAGCCTTGCCTGGCCTTCTGTCCCTAGTTGTAAGCAACACTATGAGGAAAAAGGTGAGTCTCTTTTTGCATATTAAGTATTAAAATAGCAGAAAACATCGTACAGCTCTTCTGGCCCTTGTTAAATTCCCATCTGGTGCCTCAGCACGGTTTGAACTGGTTTTACTTGCTCCCGTGGCCCACAGCAGTGCTTACAGAAGTCGTAGTTTGAGCTGCAACACAGGAACTGAACTTTGCTTTGCTCCAGTTTTCCATGGATTTTCTGTTAATAAGAACGGAAATTATATTTAAAAACAAAAAAAAAAGTGGAGCACTTTTCTGGTGTGTTTACTCCTTTTTGCACTGCTGCGGTTCTGCTTCGTCTGGCCTCTCTTTTCCTCATTTGCACATGACAGAGAGCAGTAAACAAAGCAAGCAGAAATAGAAGGAAAAGGAAACTAAAGTAGGCAATTCTGGGATAACATTGGATTCTTTGGCTAGCATTGTGAAAAGAGAAAGTGATATATAAATACCCAAGCTCCTTTCTAAGTGAATCGGAATCATTAAAAATCACATGAATGAGCTGAAATCCCGAATCAGTAGAGATATATTAAAAGATGACTAATTAAAATGGATTGAGACCAATACAAGATTTCCACTTTTCCTTTCCCTTGCGTGATCTGGACCTGCCTGTGATCATCTTCCTTCTCCTCACAGAGTTTTTTTTTTCAAAGTGGCCACAGAAAAAGCATTGTTGATGAAGTATCTCCATTTTTTTTCTAAAATGATCAGTCAATCTACAATTTCTCCTTCATCTTCCATGGAAAACATACTAAAAATGAGCTTTTCAAGGCAATTACACAATTGATTCCTAGGCTTTTGGTGGAAATTCCCTTGCTAATTATATAGATGTCTGGAGAAGGCCACAGCTCCCGGCACTGAGGCTTTAGGGCAGTGGCCCAAGGCTTTGCCATCTGCTGTACAGGTGTGTGATATAACCCAAGGCTACGGGGAGAAGAAAAAAGGCTCAGAAGTTGGAGCAGCACTAGTAAATGAATTTATTGGGCTGTTGTGAGATTGCTGATACCTGCCTTTTAATCCTGCCTTTCGCTTTGATGCCTGCTGTGAGTGGGTTTACTTCTTATTTTTGCATTTCTGCCCCCAGGAGCGTTCGCTTTTCTCTTGTTTTTCTGTAGCTAATAGCAGTTGAATTGCATGAGCAGCAAAGAAGCTAAATATTGACATGAAAATTGGAAATTTAAAAAGGAAAGCAAATCAAGTCCTGTTTTTGAAAAGTCACTGGAAAGAATAAAATCTGATGTATTCCAATGTTATATAGCCAGTAATGCCTCTCAGACGTTTGCTTCAAGCTTTTCTCCTAGATTTCTGGATCAGTCAAGGTTGGTTTAAAATGTAAAGCTATTTTCTGTGTTCACGAGGATTAGAATCTATGTTAATGAAAATTACGTTAACTCCAAAGGGAAATAGATGTTTAACAGGTACTGAGTCCAAGGTCTGCTGTGTTTCACAGAAAATCAAAGTGACCCATTTTTACTGCAACTTTTTTTTTGTTTTGGGGGAAAATAATGCAAGTTTTAGGTGGCACATTTATAACTGAAATCAGGTTTTGAGCTTTGGTGTCAGGATGCACTTTTATGTCTGTATTCCTCTATCACTACATAAGTTTCTATTGTTTTCAGAGCAGTTTCTTTACTCTTGCTACTCTTTTTTTTGCAGCTAGAGAAATACTAAGGAGGGTGCACTGAAACTGCCCAGTTTTCTGAGTGCTTCTGCAGCCCGTGGGGGGAAATTTTGTTGTGCTCTGGTTTCTTCTGCTGAAATGATCAGTTCTTTCTGTGTGTGGCTGGAAGGAGAGAGAGGAATAAGAAAAGAAGGGTTCCCATATGTCTGGAAACACCTTATTCTTCCAGTTTTGATTTTCTATTCTCTCTTGTTTCTCCAGATTCAGAATTCTGCCTCCTAACAGGCTTGTTGTTCATTTATTTTAACTGCAAGCGATTTCAAGTCGAATCCCAATGTACTCGCTCGTCTCTCTTCTGTTTGCACGCCGTCCCTTTTTGCAGCGAACTTCATTTCCCTAAGTGGTTTTCCTATGCAAGGTAATTTTTCTTCTTAGGAAAACCTTATGCTTACTTCAAGTAGCACTGGAAACTGATAATATAATGCTCTTGCTTACGGTAATCGTGTTCCCCATGCGGGAGTAGCTGGTGATTTACAAGGACAGGTCTGTTCTTTAACTTCAGTAACTTAAAGTTTTTGAAGGTATAAATTAGGTCATGGCTCCTATAGGAACTCTTCTAGATTCTATATGATCAGGATTTGCCACATGAAAGGAAAATTCTAAGCGTTTGAATTCCACGCTCAAATTTAGGTTTTGGTGAATGTTTTTCATCCTAAGTTTTGACTTTGAAAAGTTCCTTTTCATGACCAGACTCTGGATCTAATCCTTGTAATGTCTCCAGCTGTCTCCTGACCACTATTCGTGTGTCATCTTGGAGTGGAATTTCACAAGTGGCGTTTTTGTTCCAAGTTTTGCATTTGTGTTGGGTCTGTCTATACCCAAAATATTTGGTTTTAAGCAACATCTCTTTTCCCCTTGGGAATTTTGATATACGATAACTGTCTTGATTTGTAACGTTATTTTTGTTTAATTGAGGTTTCATCTACCAATGAGAAATTATTTGGTCTCTCCCTGGTTTTCCTTTGTTTCTCAAATAACATTTTTCCTGGTGATTTTACAGTGTGGTTAAAAAATCTTACACTTTGGCTGGACCTTAAGAGAAGATGAGAACAGAAGTCCTTCATATCACATTTTTCATATTTCTTCTTAACTAGGTTATTATATTACAATAGGCAGAAGGAGTCACAAATCATTCTCCATCCAGTCATTTCTAATTTAGACCATTTGTAATTCCCTGTCAAGGTCTGCAGAAGTGAAATGGTCACTATAACGAGTGCTCTTTTTGCTATCTTTTGGCAGTTTATCTCTCACATCTGACTCAAGTTCAAGTACTGAGACTTAAATCATATTTGCTTTCTCTTCTTTTGATTAATCTTCCTACTTTTTCACATTTTCTCCTTAAATTTGAGGGAGATCGGTGTCTCCTTCACGCTGGGTCAGACCTTTCTTTTTATCTATTTCATCTGATTGTTCCTCCTCTGTCACTTTTCCCTTGTGCAGCAAGTTGCTCCAGCCATGAACAAGAATGGTTAAGTCTTGCTGTGGAACAAATTTTCAAGTTGTTTTGTTGGGTTTTTTTTGTGGTTTTGGATTTTTTTTTTTTTTGTGGATTGCCAGTAGTGAAAAAAGAGTCAGAAATTGTAGAAGTAACTTTCACCCCTCAAAAACAAATTTAGAGGAAGGTGTGATACATTTGGGAGAAAGAACTGGCAATGTCAAAATTGATAATTTTCTGAATTTGCATGTGGCACACACGATTATGGGTTTATGGAAGGCGTATTCTTAGAAATAACATCTTCTGAGAACAGGTTCATGAAAACTGTGTAGACTGAGAAGTTCAATCTAGGATATCACTGATTTTTTACTATCAGGCTCATATTGATAATACTCAAAGAAGAACTTTGACCTTTTCTTGAAGAACTTCTTGTTGGCAGCTGAATGGAGGAAACATGAGTGGGAGTAAAAGCCCACACTCTTTCTAGTATGTAGAGCATTTTTTGCCTTTGTCTTATTCCACTGAAAAAAAAACCCAACACTTTTTTTTTTCTGGAAAGGATGAACCAAGCTACTTCTCTGCTTTTGAGCCAAGTCAAATGGGGTCTGCTAAATTTTGCATGACTATTAGGAGAGAAAACTGTTCTGAGCACTTTAGAAGTCTCTTGTTCAGGAAGTCTTTTGTTTCGGTTTCAAAGAAAGTTTAATTACAAAGGAAAGCTTGACTTCTCCCTTGAGTATTTCCTTGTAATAATCTTTCTAATGTAGTGGTCCTTTTACAAGTAAGAAATTTTTGGAGGTTTGGAGCATGCAGATATTTATTGAAATGTGCACACTCCCACTGGGCTGTTCAAAGTATCTGTTCAGGGATGAAAATGGATGTATTCATGAGGCCTGGCATCTGGTACAATTGGATATTTACAGTTTGTGTTCCGTTGATAGCCCTCAGGAGACCGTGGAGAAGACTGCTTTTCCCTTTGGTTCACGTGCATCTGTAGATGGATAGTACGTACGAACATATTGTTGCTAGTAGATGTTGTTTTACTGTCTTCATAATTGTGGCACCCATTAAACATATAATGAATGGTAGATTAGCAGTTACACTTTATTTTTGCTTCGCTACTTCTTGCACTCAGTTGCACTTGTGGTAGATGGGATCTATTCCCTATGGAATATTGTCTGTTATTCCTTGGAAAGGCAGAGCGATGTGCAGATAAAAAATTTGAATGGTAAACATGTAGAATTTGGTCTGTGAAGACCAGGTAAATATTAAGGTAGCTCAGAGTGACTACCATGGCAGTTTTCACGGGGTTAAAGTGGAAACCACAACTCTGTGATCAGAATGTGGATAAGATCTTTGAAGGACACAATACACTTCCCTCATGTTATCGGGTATTTTCCTTTTTCCGTCTGACCTGGAAGGTAGGTGAGAGGGTAACTACAGCTGACAGTCAGGTTTTTAGGAGAGACTGTGTTTGTGAGATGGACCTTCTTTTTTAATAGGATTTAACTTCCCTTTTCCTCCTTTTCCTGGTCTTATTCTCAAAGGTGAGGTCATGCAGTTCCCCTGACAACAAATAAACAGTTGCAATTAAAAAAATGAAAGGACATTTTTAGTTTTGGATCTGAGACAGAAGTTGAATTCTTGGCCTTGTTATTCTCTGTACTTTAAAGTTTACCTTATTAAAATCTTATGAATGGAGTCAGTATTGTTGTGCCAAGTGCCAGGGATAAACAGTCTTTGTCATTTCTAGTCATGGAATTGCTGAAGGTTGTAGAAAAATATTTGAAACTTTGATTGGAATGCAAGTGGAAGGTTAGAAATTGTTTACATATTAAATGGAGAACTGAAATTTGGTTGAAATATCCAGTTTCTGAAACGTGCTGAGTTTACCCTGCTTTTCTGGGACAAGCTGTCCTCACTCTTGTAACCTGGAGACCGCAAAACCAAGATTTACTGAATAATCTACTAATCTGGACGTGTTGGTGAACCAATTTTTGTCTGTTTAATGCCATGGTCTTCAAAGTAATGTTTTTAACCTTGCTAAAGACGTCTCTGCAGCCCAGCAAAGGTACTTTCCCCATTTCTTAAGAAAACAAACAGAAATGCGACCCCCCTGCACCACTTACGCAATTTCAAATTAAAAAAAGTAATTCACTCTGTTTTATTTCCTCTGACATTTTCCTAAACTCCAGCCTGTCGCACACATGGAGTTACTCCCTGACCGCGCTCACACAGCTGGGTCAGTTTCCAGGCCGGTAGGATCTCTGCTTTGAGGGGACGTTCCTCCCTTTCCAGCCCGCGGCGGATTTTCCCGCCCCGACAACGACCCGCGATCGGCGCTTTCCGGCCGCTCCCGCCCGCTCGCTTCGCCTCGGGCCCCGCCAGCGCCTGCCCGCGACCTCCCCCCGTCCCGTCCCGTCCCGTCCCGTCCCGTCCCGTCCCGTCCCGTCCCGTCCTGTCCTGTCCCGTCCCGTCCCGTCCCGTCCTGTCCCGCCGGGCCGCGAACGCAGCACCCGCCGTGGAGCCGAGCGCGGCCAAGCTCTGCTGCCGGGGACTGCCCTGGGCGCCAACGGAAACCTCCCGGGATGGAGCGGGCCCTCACCCGCCTGGGGCGAGCGAATCCTCCCGGATGCGTCCCTGAGCCAGACCCTGACATCTTTGGGTGAGTGAACCCTCCTGGATGTGTCCCTGAGTCAGCCCCTGATCCTCTTTGGGTGAGGGAATCTTCCTGGATGTGTCCCTGAGCCAGCCCCTGACCCTCTTTGGGTGAGGGAATCCTCCTGGATGTGTCCCTGAACCAGCCCCTGACCTCTTTGGGTGAGTGACCCCGTTCTGGGACCCCTGAGTGGAAGGTTTTCTCTTGGTGATCGAGTGTCTACACATTGGGGTCGTCTTTCTGAGAAGGAATATTGCAGGAATTTTGGCATTCTGGAGTTGTGATGTGTTAATTCTTGCCTGAGACCCGAGCTGCTGATTTACTTTGGTCTGTTGGCATGCAGGTGATTTTGGTTGGATAAATTTTGGGTAGCCGCTTCGTCTGCTTTGGGGGTGTCTCTGTGACAGAGTCTTACCATAAAATGTCCAGTTATAATCTCTTAATAAGATTAAGCAGGACCCAGCATTGATCCTTGGAGTATAGTGATAGTTCCCTGCCTTCCAGGGAGTGTGTCCAGCAGATGGAGGGAGGTCCTCCTCCCCCTCTACTCTGCCCTGGTGAGACCTC
>VZZY01022458.1:139076-183830 GCA_013400335.1 Eurystomus gularis
ATGATCTCCAGAGGTCCCTTCCAACCCCTGACATTCTATGATTGTATGATCCAGGGCTAAAGGACAGGACATGATTTTAGCGTACACAGGGCCCAGGTAGTACTGTATTTACAAGGCATTGAGTACCTTTTGCGTCTGTCAAAATTTCATGTCGAATTAGTGCAAGTGGTTTAAAAATCTCAAAACCTTAGAATTTTAAAGCTGATAGTACTGTATCTGTGTTTTATAGTCAGTTCCTTTTTCCTTTTTCTCCTATATAGTATTTGGCAATTTTTTTTTTGCCTCATTGTTGAAGAACTATTTCAAAAGGCAGTTTTTATAGTCACTAAGACAGTTAATAATGTATTGAGTCCTGTATGAAATGGAAAAGTAAGCAAATGTGGGATGCTATTAAAGGCAATACAGACCTAGGGCTTGTAAAATGTTAAATGGGAGGGTGAGTGATGGGGGAGCATGTGAGAAGGAAATGAAAATTTTATGTGCGGTCACAGATGGAGGGGTTAGGGGAAGGGACAGGGCAATAATGACAGTTTAATATTTAAGGCTGAACAGCAAAAGTGGGAGGTTTGAAATAGGAGGTCAGGGAAGCCATGTATGAGGCAGAAATTCAGGGTAAAAATACAGATCTTTTCGTGAGGATTCTTGCCAGAGGTACAAACAGAGCTCTCTGGAAGACTCCTTGCCTCCTGAGAAACAGGGCAAGAAAAAACGAATCCCTCCGTAAGTCACAAGCAGCCTGTGTTCTTCAAATACCGTGAAGTGCAAATCAGAATGAGCGGTGGGAGGAGCAGTCCCAGCGCATGGCTTCGTTAGTACTTAATTTAAAAGCAGTTGAGATTTGTAATTTCAGGGATCTTGGGTCTAGCCAGCTTAAGAGTATAAATCACATGCTTTTCTTTTGACTGTAGCTCTGTTAGCCCTAGATACTGTCAGCTTGGGCCATGTCACACTTTCTACGTGCACTTATAAAAGCCCACTGAACTCTACATCATAACAGAGTATTTCAGAAAAAGAAGCCTTCTCTGCAGTGATTTTGCAATAATTCTAACTTTGGCAGGGGCATTCTGTGGGATTTCATTATCATCCTGAAGTAAGAAAATCAATGATCGCTGTTAAGATAACGGCAAGAGTCTTAAGCTTGGATGAAGTCCTGATGCTTTGAAGATGAACCTTGACTTGCGTATGAGAATAACAGAGCTCTTTAAATCCATGTGCAAAAGGAGACATTCCTCAGTCCACGCTGTAGTCCAACTAGTGGTAGATACGTAGTGGAGTAGCGTTTACTTCAGCATGTGACTTCTAAGCAATATATAACACTTATGAGAAATCAGACCTTATGCAAAGCCCGTTGAAATCAGTGAGAAATCTCCTTCAGCTGATGAATGGGTAAGTTCTTATTTTTGCAGATCTGAGACAATACTTTACCTCTGCAGCATCTCTTTGCTTATAGATCTTAGAGCACTTCACAAACTTTGATTAAATGAGCTTAAACATAATTTTGGCGAATGTTGGCAGGAATAAACTAATTCAGCAACTTTCCAACTGGAGAGAAATGTAGGGGATACGAATAGAGGGTCGATGGTTTTGAATTAGAATGAAGGCTTGTTTGTGATTATTTGCTCATCTCTGCTGGCAGAGAGTTCTACTATACTTGGAGTTTTTTCTGGTTTATTTTTATTAGAATAATAAAATCTGGAATTCCAGAAATTATTTCTTTCTCTATTGGCAAGTCCAGTAGAATTGTGCTCTGATGCAGCCTCACGTTTCCCCAAATTTTTACACTTTTTTGCTATTGGGTCATTTCAGAAACTCTTTTTACTTTCCAATCCTAGGAATACTTGCCTAAGAGGTTACTAATCTGTGTTAAGACATAGCAACGAGTGGCTGAAATTTCCATTTAGGAGATTGCAACTCATTTGTCAGTGGTGAGATTGTAGTAGTTGCAGCCCAGCTCTGCTGTGGGTTGAATGAACTGGGCAAAACTGGTGTCTGTTCTGGGCTGCTTCTAGTCTAAATGGAAGATCAATAGCACCATTGTACATTGGGACCTGCTGGAGAGAGTCCAGCAGAGGCTGTGGAGATGCTGATGGGCCTGGAGCATCTCTGTGCTGAGGAAAGGCTGAGAGCCCTGGGGCTGTTGAGCTGGAGAAGAGAAGCCTCAGAGGGGATCTGATCAATGCTGATCAATAGCTAAAAGGCTGGGGGGGGGCAAGAGGATGGGGCCAGACTCTTGTCAGTAATGCCCAGCGACAGGACAAGGGGCAGCAGGCACAAACTGGAACCCAGGAGGTTCCATCTAACCAGGAGGAGAAACTTCTTTGCTGTGAGGGTGTCGGAGCCTGGCCCAGGCTGCCCAGAGAGGTTGTGGAGTCTCCTTCTCTGGAGAGATTCCAAACCTGTCTGGACGTGATCCTGGGCACCTGCTCTGTGTGACCTGCTTTGGCAGGGGGGGTTGGATGAGATGATCTCCAGAGGTGCCTTCCAACCCCCACCATGCTGGGATTCATTCTTACAAGACAAATGGACTGAGCGCCAAACAGCTGCTTTTTGGTGTGTTTTTTTCTAATGAAACCTTAAATACTTGTTGTGGCTTTGCTACCTGTGAAAGGCAAAGGCAGGCAGCTGAGGAAAGCAGGCAGAAGATGAAGTAGGGAGGCTTACAGCAGGGCTGCATTTTACATTCTGCGATGCATTCCTAATAGAGCTAGCTCTTGCCTTGAAAATGGTAGTATTAATTCACAGTAATTCATCACGCCTTGCACACACGGTGTTCTATATACCACTAAAAGCATTACACTTCCCCACACACTTGCTTGTTTTGAAGGGATCTAAATTCCAGAGCCAACAAACCCTGGATGTTTCCATATTCAGCACAATATTTCTAGCTGTCGCTTCCCTTCCAGAAGGTTGTTTGTTGTTTTTTTTTTCTTCTGAATGATTAATGCTCTTTATTATTCTGATATTACAGGGGTGAAAATGCAAAGCCAAGCCTGGTGCAGAGCAACAATGACATCTCTGGTTTTGTCAAAGCATTAACTTGATTTCACTCAGCCGTAATCAATTACGTGTAATTTCCAGTATGTGCCCTTTAAACCACATAATGTCTAGAATCAAGCTGCATATTATAAATGAAATGAGAGCTGCTGTCTGAGGTTTGCTAACAGAAAATAGCAAAGCATGTTCGTAGTGGCAGAGCTCTATATAATAACAAATAGTATAATTTTGCTAATTGTCTTTGTTTTACATTTTCCTGAGAGTGAGTTATTCAGATGAAGTGGATTTCTGCTAATGATAGTAAGGTAAGAAATTATTAAAAGTACTATCAAAGTAGTATTGAAAACTCCTACTGTGAGTATCTAAAATTCATCCCGTGGCTGTATGTTAGGAAGACGTGTAATCTTATTTTGGTGGTGTTTTGGAAGATAGAACTGGAATTTGATACAAATCTTATACTTGACTTTATCATGATGTGCTGTAGAGAGGTGAATGTCATCACCTTGCACAGCGACCGAGTAGTTTCCACCTGCACAGCGTGGTCACATCTTGGGTTTGCAAGCAGAGTGAGCGGGAAGGCAATCGATGGTAAATTTACAGCACACCTGAGGAAAGCTAAATAAGGAGTAATTTCTCTTCTGGAATCACATTTAGAAAATGTGGTGTTAGAGTGTACATTTCTCGACATATCAATGCCTAATAATTACTGGATTTGCCTAAATTTAGAATCATATTGCAGTCATGGCGTTGATAGACTTTCTGAATTGACAAAGGTGTTCTTTTCTTATGAGTGACCAACACTTCAGATAGATGTGATGTTTCATCGTTCAGTTCTGCAGCGCTCGGTACAGCTTTTGCTTAGAGAATGGACGATAAATAATAATACTATAGGAAAACATTGCACCTTTCCCTCCTTCCTCAATACTGATTTTTTCATTAGGAGAAATCAGATACTTAGTATAATAAAAATTTCCAGTAGTCTTGTATTCTAAATGTTTGGAACTGTGAGGACACACTGCATTTTGAAAAACGAGTCTTTTTTCTCCTCATTGCAGGTCCTTGTTTTTAATCCTCACGTGTCGTGGGTTCTTTCACTCTGTTCTAGCCTCTGTGTTGGAATTTATTTCACACAGTTTTCTCATCATAACTGAAAATGACTTCACGGTGAGACCTGAGGAGTAGTATGTGCCCCAGCTGTAGATAATGGCTATGAGCTTTGACTTGTCTTTTTTTATTTCCCTTAGCTGTAATACCTGCCAAAGGCACCGATATACTGTATTTGTGAAGCAGGCAGCTCATTGCAATGATCCATTACCAAATGTTTCTGGATCGGGATGCTGTTAGAGAGGCACGGCAGGGAAATGCGCAATTGTGGCTTCTCCTGTTGAATAATAATAATTTTGAATTTGTATCTTGGTAAGTAATAGCAGTAAAAAAAAAAAAAATCAGCTAATCTTATGCTACGCTGATTCATAAGTGATTTTCAGAAGCATCTTCTGCCTCTGGCACTGTAGTAAAACCATTATCCTACCATACAGTGCAATCATGACAGAACACATGCTGTGTAATGTAAACTTCCAGTCCTGTTCTAGGCAGATGTTATTAGGCTGCCACCTCTTCAAGCAGCAGCAGTAGAATTTAAAAAAGCCCCCAAACCACCAGCACCAAAAAAAACACAAGTGAAAAAATGAAATACCCTCTCTCCCTCCCACACTCTCAGTAGCAAGAAACACTATTCGTATCTGCCAAGTGGTTTTGCATTGATTGAGTCTTTTCTTCCTTTAACAGATTCCTTTTTATTTAGTTTGGTTTCCTTTGCCTCATCGCAGAAGGCCAGTTTAACTAGACTTCACGTAATCTAGTGGATAATGTGACATCAGGGTGGTGGGTTTTTTTGCTTTGGCGGGAGTATTTTTGCTTTCAAACTGTCCCTCTTGAGGAGAGCTGGAAAATACATGTCAGGAGTGAAAGTATAAGATATTTATTTCTCTAGATATTTTATAACAATGGGAGTACTTGCATTCCATTTGGTCTGGTTTAGCTTATAAACTAGGACGACGTTCAAAGACTTCATGAGCAAATATTTCTCAGTCTAACACTTTTTTCTTCTCTAGATGTTTGTGAGTCAGGGAAGCCTTATCATAGCAGCCACACAGATAATTAAATTCCTTGTAAAAAGCCATTCCAGGCTGTGGGCAACTGTATCCAGTGTTTTTGAGCGTTAACTTGATCCCCATCAAAACTTCCACAGCTTTCGCTGACACAAGGTTGTGATGAGAGAGGAGAGCACCCTAAGGAGGTGCTTCTTGCAGGCCCTCAACGTGAGGGTGACTTTCTTTTTCCTTTGAGGTTCAGATTCCCCTTAGTTTAAAACTCAGTTCGGTAGCCCTACTGACAGAAAATGGGCGGTTTGGTGGTGGTTTTGTGTAATACTGTGCTCTTGCTTCCCATTAAATGAAGAGTTGGAGAAACTAAAGGTCTTTTTCCGAGCTCATCTCTATTCTGTGAGTATCACAATGCTGTTTTCTCTCAGCTTTGCCCTGCAGGCAAGAGGAGTCTGGGGCATCCAGAAGTGTAACTTTTGTTTTTCCCCGTGGGGAATGACTTGTGGATCTTGTTATCTTGGCTGTTTGATAGGTACCTTTCGCTGCAGGAATAAATCAGTCCTTTGGCTTGGTTTAGTGTATACCCTTCAGCTGAGACACAGAGGAACATGTTGGATACATAAATAGTTGCATAGCAATTTTATACCCTTCCTTGAATAGCCATTATATGAATATCACCGTTTTGATTTTAGAAGGAAATTTTCTGCTGCAATTTATATATGAATAATAACACGAATAGTATGAAGGTCACTTCCTTGTTTGAAGGAAATCCTCCATCTATCACGTGAATCACCCAGTGGTGTGTATCTTGAATGTTTCCGTTGGATTCTCTCTCCCGTAGCACGCTGAGTGCTTTTCCTGCTCTCGTAAAGATGAAATTGCAGACTCACAGGGTTCATCGGCTGAAAATCATACCCAGATTTCTTGAGAATGCAAAATCCACCTGAAGGGCTTGATTTGCTCTTTCTGTGACTAATTGCTTGAAGAGAACGTTCTGGTTTGGACTCTATTTTACAGTAACTTCTCGTGGCGTGTTTTTGCAGTAGGGACAGGGTTACCTGCAGCTTCTCCGACAGGCGTGGGAAGGGGAGCGTGACGTTCTGCGGGAGCACTGCTCCAGGCCGAGCTCGTTAACGGGTCACCGTTAGCTGGACGGCCTGATGGACCAGTAGTTGTAGGTGCTGAACGCTAATCAGGGTTTAAATCTTTGAAATCAGAGATATACAGGGAATGACCCAAGCAAATCAGTGTTGCCAAGAGAAGATTTGGTAGCCTGTGGGATTTGTCGGTAACTTTTGATAGTTTGCCCAGTAGCAGGGAGGAAAAAGACCTTTTAAAATGAGGAAATCCTTAATTTGGCAGGGAGACAGGAAGAGGATCCAATATTCTGCCCTGAAACAGCCAGACTTCCAACTGTACTAGAGTGAGGGAAAAAGGTTTAGTATAAGTTGTTTACTGCCAAATGATTATTTAATGTTCTAAATATCCTGAAGAAATAGGCCAGGATGTAAAGGCCTGTGATGAAATATTTATGGTTGTCAGGCCAAGTGAGGTGGATGGGGGGTGGATGGAGTGTTGCGTGTGACCTAGATTGGAAGTCCTGCTAGATGATCTGAGAGGGGTGGTCCCTGACGATTTCTATCACCAGGGCAGTTGTGAAATGTTTTTTTTGTACTGAGATGATTGCACCTGAAAAACAACTTTTCAAGCCCTTCCCAAAATTTGTCCTAAACCGAAATGACTTTGTATACATCTGTGCTGTGGTTGCGTATGGATTTTTCACTTAACTGCAAAAGTGGGACCTTCTCTAGCTTTTCTTTGAGGGAACAGTGTTTTCTGTGTGCTGTGAAGGGAACAGAGTACAAGGAGGCCATAACAGACATCACACAATTGAGACTCTTAAAAAATTATTAATTTTTCACTTTTCCTGGGACTTGTGACTCTGGATTTTCCTAATCCAAAAAGGGTTGTCTTCATGCAAGGTGATTGCACAGTGGCTCATTTTGAATGGCTTTTAAATGGTAGAGGCCTTTCCAACTGCCACTTTTACCAAATATAGCTACTTTATCTTTCATTCTAATTAATAAAGGAGCTCCCCTGCTCCTTTTCAGCTACCCATTTGTATCCTGCAGCAAGTGAGGTTTCCACCACATGGTTTTCTACGTCCTAATACGTTACAAACTGATCTCTTGGCACAGCTGAAAACATGGAAAGCTTTGCAGGGAGAGAATGAGCAACTGGATGGTGGGGGAAGGAGGAGCTTCCTGAAGTGACCTGTTGCTGATGGATTAGAAAGTTTTGGTTAGAAAAAAATCTGTATTAGTGATTTTTTGTTTGTTTGTTTTTTTCTGCTTCCTTTCTTATTCTTGAGCGATGCTGAGAAGGTTGTAGCTCCACTGGAACAAGGTACATACCCTGTTCATTCCTCCAAAAGTAACTGCTCACTGTGTTTATAGCAAGAAATTAACACTTCCTGTTATTCCAAACAATATTTTTAGAAGATAGGGGATTATAATCAGCTCTCATGAGGAAATTTTCAGTCAATATTTGGCTGAAAAAATACTGAAATAATTTGTTATACAAGCATCCTGTTTTCACTGCTTCATATTTTAAAAAATGCGTGATCTTACAGTCCACAGTTTAATTAAATTTACACTAGGAGAAAGTTAAAAATGGGGCAAAAAACATCAAAATCAAATGCTGAAGTTGAACCAGTCTGCTTCCATTTTCCAACTGACTTTTTGGTTCGTTAGTATTACCTAATTTTGTTTTTCCCTCAGAAAATAAGGTGGACTTCTTTGTCTTTGAGAACGTTAGCATGTAGTGAAAGCTTTACCTTAGCCTTTCCTTATGGGTGGAAGGGACCCAACTGATCTTACTGAATCCCTACAAAGTCACACTATGGTTCCTAATGGGAAAAAAAAGACAAATGGATTTTTCTTTAATTATTTTGGGGTGAAATGGAAGATATGATAATAGATTCCACATTTTTCTTACTGAGAGCTGGGTTGTTCTAGTGCAGTTTGGTAGATAATAGTTTCTACAGTGATTTTCCTCACAGATGCCAAGAAATAACTCCATTTGTGCGTGGAAAAATAACTTGGAATCTGATATGTGTGTGCTTTGCAACAACTTCACATAACAGTAATAAGCCAAGATGCTTGAAAAATTATAGAGAGTTCCTAGGCTATTTTATGTTAACCAGGGATGCTCACTTAGGGATCTGTTTTAATGTCCATTCTTATGAATGTTTCTTCTTTGTTGATGTTTAAATCACTCATCATGTTTGAGTTCTTCTGCTAAAAGGGCAATTTAAACTTAAACTGGCCTTTGGCTTTGTGGTTTACTTAAAACACAAAAAAGTTTTATCTTTAACCAGCAAGAGTCTTTTATGTTTATAGTCACTAAATAGAGCTTAAATGAATTGCATTGTGTTGGATTGGTCTTCTAGACATTAAAATCAAATTATCAATGCAAACTAATAGTCAACAAAGTTAAATTAAAAATGTAGTCTCTTGGTTTATAAAAACCAGTAGCATTGGCGGTTCTGAACGTTTTGCTAAAGATGCAGATATTATAGCTGTTTGACTTTTGCATAAGAAAAAAAAAATAAGGTATTTATTATGCAAACACTGGCAGGGAAAAGAAAGAGGAGACCTGTCGCGGTCGGGCGCGCAGAGGTCCGACCACCTCCCAAAGAGAGAAGGGTTGTGGGTAAATTGGGATATTTCCCCACCAGGAAACCAGGTGGTTAACACCTGGTTAACCACCTTAAAGGGGCCCTGTAAAATTACCTTTTGTTTTTTAATAATTTTACTGGCTTCTGTCAATGCGGTGCATACGGTTAACAAGCCTTTTTCCAGAATGGAATATCGTTTTTCTGTGTCTTTAAAAGACTGCNGAGGTCCGACCACCTCCCAAAGAGAGAAGGGTTGTGGGTAAATTGGGATATTTCCCCACCAAGCTCGCAGGCGAATATGGAAATCAAATGAATATTTAATAAGTTTATTACTAAATATATCCTAATAAAGCTGTATCTACTCTATAGAAACATTACAATAAGAAAGAGTGCCACACCCACCCGCTTACTCCCCGTCCCGAAAAGGTTTAGAACCAATAGAGAGGACAGGGCGAAATAAGAAGTTGATTATGTCCAAAAATAAGAAGTGATGTGGGGTGTATGTGTGTGGATATCAGTTCTGTACCCTTTCCGGCGTGTGGATTGTTTTATTTTTCGAGTTTTTATACTTTGCCGCGCGTTATCAGATTTCCGGCTTCCGGCGGCAGCCACCGCAGACGTCCATGGGAGTTGTGGTTTCTCTGTTTTAAATAAGACAATTTCTCAATTGTGGGTTGGTTTCCCACAAGACCAAACAGCGCTCAGTTGTTTCAGATAAAATCAGCATTACAGGCCCCAGTGAAAAGTGAATCTCCAGATTATCTTTTTAAACTTCTTTCTCCACACACTACTGAATAACCAGCGATAAGATTTTAGAAGCTGGGACCTTTACATGCCTGTCCCACCTCCCTTGTCTTCTGGGATGGGGTGCGCTTAAGCCAAAAGACAGCCTCAGGGATCAGGCCAAGGCTCAGGGGACGCTGGGATTGTTGGGATAATGTGAATAATGGGATTATGTGTCTGAGTACTTGGAAATGCATGCCAGGATACCCAAGTGTGCCGTGTGTCCCAGGCTAGGGACTGAGCCTGGATTTCAGCCAGTTGTTGAAGGCACCAAGGGCTGGAAGGCAGCCTGCAAGCCTGCCCCCCAAAAGGGCACAAAACCAGCTCTGTGAAAGCAGCACTGTTGTAAAGCATTTCTGGCGTTTTTCTTCTTCAGTGGAGGAAGATGGCTATAATATCCCTCACTCTCCCTCTGGTCTAACAGGAAAAGCTAAGGCTAAACAAGGTTGAGGAATGGCTCAATTGTCTGTAATGAAAAAAATGCGCTTGGTGGACACTTTCATTTTACAGCTATTACCCTTAGGACCCTCCTTATTCCCTCAACTAGCTTTTGCTGATGATTAAAGTCTTGACTGATCATTATTCTCTGAGGTACTTTGGTAGGATTTATGGCTTTGAAGTGCTTGTCACATACGCCACTGAAGTACTTCATTCCTAGTTTTTTCCCATTCTGACACCTCCCACCTCCAAAAAGGGTTGGCTGGACTGGAGCTTTGTCGGTGAGAAAGAGTTTGAGAGCAATTTAGTACAAAGACAAGTGGTGTTGCAGATGATTATTCCTGAGTGAAATTTAATATTGCTATTTGTGAAAGTCTTTTCTGGTTTGTTTTTTTTTTTGGCATTGCTGTTCAAGTGATTAAATCTTGACCATATCTGTAATGGAAGTGATATTTGTGTTTTGTGCACGCAGCATAAGAAGGGAAAGACTTTTTATAGGCTAGATTTAAGAAAAGAAGCAACACTGAGTATTAATCTATGCATTTACAGAGTTGTAGAAAGAGTGCAGTTGCAGAAGAGGGTATTAGAGGTGTTGTACCGGGTCGTTGGAAGATACACCACCTGGGACCCTGCCCAGCAGAGTTAAACCAGAAGAACTCGGATGCAAAGACCATAAACTGAGTCACAGAGTGCATACGGCTGAGGCAGATTCGTAGTGGGAGAACAGAATAGCTCCTCGTCATCCATGATCAAAACCATTGCTCCTGCAACACGGAGCAGTGAGGCACTCTTGGATCAATACCAACTGCATGAACTGACATGGGTAAAATGCTAAAAGTCCTGCCAAGCTTCTGATCTCTTCAATTAAGTGAGGAAAACTCAGGCAGTGTGAAGTGACTGATTGGGAAGAGCAGTTATAATGAAGAGAAGTTTTGCTATAGTCTGGTTTCGAGTTCTTCATGTGAAAAAAGGTTGAAACACAGGCTGTGTCTTTTCAGCGAGTGGCAAAGAAAAGACGTCTAGGCTGCAGAACAAGTAGGAGTCTGCTGAGGCCAGGGCAGAAATGGGCATTTTGAAACACATTATTGTCAGGATAACGTGTTTATGTGATAGTTTAGCTAGGTCTGAACCCCCAAAAGTGCCTGCGGTTCCCATCTGAGGGTCCAAAGGGAGTGCTGTGTTCTCCACCTTACTTTGCTCTCGTGATAGTCCTGCAAGCAAGCACATGCCAGTGTTGTATCTCAGTGTGGTTTCGTGATGTTGTCTCTAGCGGTTGCGCAGCTGAGTTGGCAGAACTGGGTTTTCGTGGCGTTCTGTTGCATGGCAGTGAAAGATCTAAGTTAAACCGGAAGACTTCTTTCAGAGGCAGTAGGATTGACGGTGGTTCACCAGAGGTGTCTGTCACCAGCTCAGGTGGTAGAGGTGTGATCTGTGTTGGCTTACCCTCAGAGGAGACCAGCAAGCTGTGGTACCAGTTTGCTTTTACTGTGTGCGCAGCAAATGAGGTAGCTTTATTTTCGAATAAGAAATACTACTTAATATCACAAATCCTGAAAATGAAAGTGAAGAGTATTTTGAGGGTTTCAGGATCAAAAGTTCAAAAAGTGAACGCTGTGGCTGCTGTTGTTGGTGATCATAGAGAGCCAAAACCATGGACAGGATAAGATTTCCCTGCGTATGATCTATTTCTATTTTTTCTTGCAAACCACCAGAGTACATTTTGTACTTAAGTTAGTCCGCAAGATCCTCCAGTCATTTGATTCCCCACTGAGACTACAACTGTGTGAACTGGAAAAAAAAAGGGTTTGTGTCCTGATCGGATACTAGGAAACCTTGGAAGCCTTTTTTAGAAAAATCTTGTTTTTCTGGCTGCTTAGGAATGACAGCTTTAGTTGTGGCGCTTCCAAGGAAGGGACAGGAGTGAGAATTACCCGTTCCCTTGTCAAGCCTCCTCACGCACTAACTGCACTTGGTGCAGCCATTGAGAGCTGTGATGTCAATATAGCTTCTTTTGTTCTCAAAGTTACCACTCAGCTGCAGGAGGAGCTGTTAAATAGGCCACCTGATCTAGGTGACAGGCCTGCTCTCTACTCTCCTTCCCTTGCTCCCTGTATCAAGTTGTGTCTCCCCAGACTCCCATTTCATTCTCCTTTTCCCTCAACTCACTGCCTGCCGTTGACTCCCCGCTAAACGAGGGGGATCCAAGATCCAACAGTGCAGTAGCTTGCAGGCTGATGGATCTGCCGCAGGGCTAGAAGCCCCATAGGGTGGCAGGCCAAGAGGCAGGCAGCCGCCTGCACTAGGTGGATGCCATCTGGCTTCCCCGTCAGCACCTCTCTGCGTGCTGGCTGAGGTACACGAGCTGTCCGACTGCCTGGTTGTTCACCCACAAGGTACATACGAGCTCTGACGGAGAGCTAAATGTCTCAGGCGACCAGTCTGCTTTTGGATGGGGTTTTGTCTGTAGTACGTGGCCTGTTTTCATTTTGTTTAGCTGGATTACATTTAGGGGTTTTTCTTCAGAATGAACTCTGCCTTGTCATTATTTCCTGAGGAATTTTCATCACTTTGGTTTCTTCATTGTTGCAAGTCAGACTTCAGTGCAGGACCCTATAGAAGGTCTCTTTTTTTCCCTTCCTTTCCAAATAAGTTTGTTATTAAAAAAAACCAAAACACCACCCAAAAAACACCTAAGGAAGCACACTCATAATTCCTTGGAGGGGGTGGGAGGAGACATCATAGACAACATTAGAGTTTCTCCTGACCATCCAAACTTACTGGATTCTTTGACCCCAGGCAGCTTAATGAAAGCTGTGACTCAGTATCCTGTCACAAAGGGCCTGTAAGTACCTCTGCTCACTCTTGTAATGTGTCCTCCTCTAGAGACAGGGCCTGCGATTAACACCTTTACTCTTAAGGAGTACAGTTCAAGGACAGAGCAACTGCAGTCCCTGTGGTGTGTGAATTTCCACCTCCACGCTTTACCTTGTGCCCTTGAAGAGGTGAATTTTCTACTATTTGACACATGAGGAGCCCACAAGCATTCCTAAACAGTCTTGTACTCCCTCTGTTAACAATAAGCTTATTTTAGCATCCAAAACTAATAATGAAAAAGAGAATCGGTGTTTTTCACTTGTTGTTTGGACATCTAAGCATAAATGCTTTCATGTGTTGGCTGAAATTCATTGTTGTCCCGAGATGATGAATGTATGTACGTGCGTGGAAGGCAGAAGTCAGCGTGTGTGTGAGGAGATGCCAGTGGCACCATATCTCACAGGGTTCCTCAGTTAGACAAGTATTACAGTGTGGGAGAAAAAAAAAATAAGGATGAGCCTGGCTGGCTGCAGACTGTATCTTGTCCCGTTGTTTCTGAGGATCCTGTTAATTTTGGGGATGTTCTTAGTTATGTATAATCATAGAATAGAATCATAGAATCATTCAGGCTGGAAAAGACCTCTAGGATCATCTAGTTCAACCTTCTTCAAACGTCTCCCGAACCCCTAGACCATGTCTCGGAGCGCCACATCTACCCGTGTTTTGAACACAGCAACATATGCTGTTAGCAGTGTTTTAGTCAATGTATGGCCTCCAACCATGACCTGTTCTTCACCTTTGAGAAATTTTCCAGGTTTCTTCAGCATCTTGATGTTTGTTTTTATCATGTCGTTCGGAGAGAATTGTAAAGCTTTGTCTTTCACAGAATGTTACTTCACCTAATCTTTCTCCATGAAATTCCTCGAGTATTCTAGATGAATTTCTAGACTGGTATCGTGTACTGTCATATTCTTTTAACCTTTGAATGTATTTCCTCATGTCAGAAAGCTAAAAATCTCAAATCCAAAATGAAAAGTAATACAAATCCAGGAAATCCAGTCAGAGGAAATAGGACGGAAGTCACGTTCCTGCCATCACAGCAGTTACCTGCTAAAGCACCGTAGCAATCGCTTGTGGTTGGAACTGCTCAGCTCTGGGTGACCGTTACACCACTCCCCCGATTGTCTCTGCTTAGTCTCTATAACCTGACAGCTGAATGTTTGAGTTTCCTGACAACTAATAATAAGAATTAGAAAAGAGAGGGCTGGCACTGTGCTCAGAAAGCCTTGCAGAACAGGGGTGGGATCTGCCGTGGGGACTACAGGCTCTGCTGTGCAGATACTTAAGAGACACTAATAGTAGCGAAGGGAAAAGAAGAGGAAACCATGGGACCCCTGACAGGGTCTTGGGAACTGCTAATGGGAAAATGAAGACTGAGGTGATTCAGAGATGGCAGGATGAAGATTGTGTGGTGGGGAACGATGAAGGGAAGGGAGAAATACGGCAAAGGACGAACTGATATAGCTGCTTGGATCTTGGGGATATGGGGTGCTCCCGTTTTGAGGGGACAAGGAGAAGGGGCATAAATGGGATCTGCAGGACTGTGGCGGATAAGAATAAAGATGGAGGGAGTGGAGAACAGGGCTTGAAGTTAAGGACTCCCTCTGCCATGAGCAAAAGGCTACCAAGGTGCTATAGCTATTAAGTATAGAGGTGGTATAAGCACACACATAGAATAGAAGAAATCAAAGCCAGTGATTATATGACAGAGATTTCGTCTGGGCCCACCTTGCTTGTCTCATATCACTCGGGAAGGGACTTTTTGGGCTTCTGCTGTGGAAGGGGCCAGGACAGATGTGTCCAGAGAGCTGAAGTGCTAGGGTGACAGAGAACATGTTGTGGGACCACTTGTGTCTTCAAGGAATTTGGCTTTCAGAAATTTAGAATGCTTCCCCTGAAAATGTTTGCCTGGTGTGTAGTATTTGAGCATTTCTCCAGCAGGAATGGATTTATTTTAATTAATGTGCAGTTGGTACATTTCAGCGATACTTTGGTGCAGTGATAGGATTCGTCCTGCCAGTGGTGTGTGTGTTGTCCAATTTGATAAACCCAAAGATCACTAGTGATGTCCAGCCTTTGAAAAAATTCAAGGAGACATCTGGAAAGAGAGGTTAGAACAGTCATTCTCGCTGTAAAAGTCTCAGAGGGAGGATTAGCTAAGGGGTGGGATTAAGTTCACCTACATTTGTGAGTTGGAATATGAACATCTGGTGAAGCAGAGTAGTAAATTTCATAGATCTGTGGCCACATAAATGTATATTATGGCTACCATAAAAGTTTTATAGGGCTAGTGGTAGGGTAATGTTTTGTCCCTTTTGCCGACATTTATCATCCAAAAGAGTGGAGAGATGCCATCCAAGTGCAGCAGTATTTTAATCTTACCACTTCGCCTGTGTTACATCTTCCAAAGTGGAATAATAATTCCATTCCTCATAGGACATGCGTTGGGTTTGGAAGCCTGCTTTAAAAAGGGTACCTTTGGAAGGCTTGTAAAGCGATGCTGTCGTTCATACACTGCCTGATGTCAGCGACGTGTGGGGCACTGACTGTCCCCCTGCTCTGGCGAGATCAGCAGCTTGGGGTAGCACATTTTTGTTGACCTGCTAATCTTTATGAGAGGAAAATTATTACAGGTGGAGGTTTTGGAGACTGCGAGGATGGCAGTTTCATCTGAGCTGCCTCTCGGACCCTGTGGGCGATGAGCTAGCCAGCAAGGATTTCAAGTTGGCTTATTCTCCAGCGTTCTAATCTGCCTAATTTATGGTGGGGTTTGATGCAATAATGTACTTTCCCTCCGTATTGCAAGCTGCTCAGTTTGAGTCCTTATAATTTATACTTTGGCATGGGAAAATAGAAGAATGCTGTCTCAGCTGTCCCATCACAGTCATTTTGCCTCTCTGTCTGAAAAAGAGAGGTTAGAGAGAGGTCTGCTGAGAAGGTTTCACAGTCTGATAGTGGCAGGGGTTATGTTACTCACAGAAGCGGTAGCAGGAGAGAAAAAAACCCCAACACGTAGAGAATAAACTTTTCCCTGTCCTTTCAGAATAACCTTAGAAACCCCACATCTGGCTGCTGTGTCAGTAAAGCCTGGAGCACTGAGCAGTGGAGTGCATCGCCCTCGGAGAGGTCGCTAACCCATCCTGACAGGGAAAGGCAGCCAGAGGTGGAGAGTGGATTTTGAGACAGTTAAAGTGCAAAGTGTTGTGTTAAAGAAAAAGGAAGAAGGTCTGTGCTGTCCTTCTCTATTAATTCTGTGTCAGGAACTTCACCAATAGCAGCAGCTGTTCCTTCAAACATAGATGTTCTGTAGGAGTAGACATATGCAAAAAGATGAGTGGCTGAATAATGAAGAAGTGGCCAGGAACACTTGTTACTGAGAACTGGTGGAACATCAAGACTCCTTCTCTCAGGTTTAGATTGGGTGGGTTACAACAAAACAGAAACGGGTTTGCTGTTATTTTTTGTTTGAGTATTTACTGGTTTTGCTAAGTTCAGAAGCCTACGTAGGTCTGAAACCATTTGAGTTGTGGTTTAAATCTGTTCCCTTCATGTGCAGAGCAAATCTAAAGGGTATTTCTGGTTAATTTGTGTTTATTCTAAATTCCTTATCTGGTCTTGGATGGATGTAGAGTAATTCAGTTATGTGTACCATTCTTGCCAACTCCTAGTTGTGTTACGTCCAATTCCTGCCCACATACTTCCTGCCCAAACTTGTCTGCTTCTGGACTGCTGTGCATTAATAGAACCATAGGATGGTTTGGGTTGGAAGAGACCTTCAAGATCATCTTGTTCCAACCCCCCGTGCCATGGCAGGGACACCTCCCACTAGACCAGGTTGCTCAAAGCCCTGTCCAGCCTGACCTTGAACACCTCCAGGGATGGAGCAGCACCCTTGAATATGGCATTGAACACGCATGCTCTCAAATATTCACATCTCTTAGTCTTTGCAGTCTTTAAATTCTCCCTGCTGTGTGACAGCGTGCTGGAAAGCGAGTCTTTGCAGAATGAATTCCAGAGATGGCCATTGTGACAAAGCTTAGGGTTTTACAGTCGAGGGGGTTTCCTAATCCAGGATAAAGAAGTTTTAGCTGTTGTTTAGTTATGGTTCACAGTGATCTGGAATAAACTCTTGGTAAATCACCTGGTGAAAAGATGTGTTGAGTGATGGCTACATGAATTCATTGTGGAGCTTCCTGTCACTGTGTGTGAAATTCAGTGAGGGGGAAGGTCTTGGAGGTGTTTCATACACATTCTTTTCTTAGTTAGGAGTCTTCAAAGTTGGTGTCAGTTCCGTAGCAGATTTACATGTCAATTTACTCTTCTAATTGGTAGGTGATCATCTTTTAGATCCAAGAATGAGTTTGAGTGACTGCTGATATTTACCGTATGGGAAGAAATGATTGCATAGCTATCAAATGAAATCTGGGGACCTCTTTCCTACCCCTGAATCATGGAGCACATGTAAGGCAGTCCTCTGTCAGAAAGCCCTAGTATGCAGTATAAATAAATATTCCCTGACCCAGTAATAAATAACACTCTTAGCTTTTAATGCATAATTAACATTGAGTAGTAAGTGGTAACACAGCCAAATAATTATGCCACATTTTAAGACTATTTGTCTGCTTCAGCCACACAGGCAAGCAGTTAAAATATGGCCAGTTCTTCGGAGTTTGACACAGTAATTTTTAGCTGCAAATTCCCAGTGAGCTCTTTAAAAATCTAATTAGTAACAACCATTAGTGCTGGCTTTTCCCTCTGCTTTAGACACTAAATAAGCAGCATGTTTTTTAGGGTGAGGCCCACATGAGCTCACATATTCAGGGGGAACCTGTGCTGAGTGGTCTGCTTAGAATAAATACAGAGAAGAGGACGTTATCTGAGGCGTCCTGTACAAAATCTGACTGATGTTAGGTGAGAAAACTCATCTGGGAGGTCAGACAATTCAGGTACTCCCATGAGTTTCTCCTCAGTCCTCTTCTTGAGCACTTCATTAGGTCACCACGTTCAACCTGCCCTGATGCAGACTGTGGGATTCAGCCTGATTCGGGTTGTCAGTTTGCAGCATGTGTTCATCTTTGTAATGTGTAACAAGTGGTATTGTGTCCTTAGAAATGGTAACGATAAATCACATTTCTCAAGATAGTATTACGAGAGGATTTATTTGATATATGCCCCTAGAACGTAGTAGAACTTTATACATTCACAGAAGTGGTGTAACAACTGTTGGACATCCTGGGACATTGTAGGGAAGAGTTTCTTGACACGCTACTTAGTTTTTGTGATATTTTTTCTTTTTTAAAAAGAATAAACAATATTATTTTCCAGATATCTTTGAAGCCGTATTTTACATGAGCCTGTATTAGTCTTAATTTGACAGCTGATCTTTCACTATGAGCTTTCTGATGCTCTTTGAGAAGTTCTGAACTGTTTCTCTTATATACTCAGAAGCTGAGTCAGCAGACTGAGGTGCCACAAACTTCACTTTTCCCCTCCCATCTCTCTATTAATTCCATCACTTAATCTCTTTATAACACAGTTTGTCCTTTCCCTGTCTTTGCTTATCCAGACAGGTGACGGGAGTCACGCCAGTGCGGATGCTGTGGACACAGTATGTCCCAAGTTCATCCCTGAAGGCTGAGGCAGTGGCCTTGAAAGACATCGCCTTCGTTTCTGTTCCCTGCTATGGATCCCAACAGTTCTCCCTCTGTAAAGCTCTGTTTGCTAATGCCATCCAATAACTGGTATTTCTGAATTCCCCCTTGCTGGAAATAGCCCCTTTGCTTTCAGTAGAGCTATTTTAGGGATGGACGTAGTCACCTAACTTGTTAAATGAGGCTCTTTTCTGTCCCTCGATTTCCTCCTTTCCCACCATGTGAAATCTATAGTCTCCTCTCCCGGGTCAGCATTTTATAGTCAATGTGAAGTACAAGTCCTGGATCCAAGGTGGTGATAAACCGCTGGAAGAAATTCTGTTATATTAAAGATTAATACTGAGTATTTATTCCTTCACTGAGTAGGAGGAGTTGAATCCTGAAAGATCCACTATCTTTGCCAAAACGTGCATTATACAAGAAGGTTCCAGGCTAATAATGTGTGGGATTATATTAATTCAGTGCCATACTTGGAATGTCAGGAGACATTAAAATAAAAATCAGGAGGGGGAGAAAGATGTGTGTGGATTCTGCCGCTGACATCCAATGGACCTAAGTGAATCTGAGTAGGAACAAGGAGCTGGCTTACTAGAAGTTACTTTGTTATGAAAATTCTTGAATTTTCGTGTCTGCAAAGCTATTTTCTGAGTTCTACTGATGATTTAGATAAGCTTCTGCATCGGTAAGGTCTGTTCTATTACTGCTCTCGAAATGTGTGCTAAAAAGGAATGGGTATAATTATAAATCTGCACTTTTATTAGTCCATTGAAGGCTAACAGCCTCTGTTAGAATAGAATTACAACAGCTATCTAGAAAACTATCCAGACTGCTGAGATACCTTCTGGTGTGTCTGAGGCCTCTCTTGCGGTTGGTTGGTTGGTTTTTTTCCCAGTTCTAAACAATGCACGTGTGAGGCTGTGTTGTACGTTTGCAAATATATTAAATGTTAAATCTAAGGTACATTCAAACTAAATTATTGTATTAAATATTAAAATATTGTATTAAATATTAAAATAAGTAGCTTAAAATATTATGGAAGCTATACAGATGAGTTTTTTTTTTAATGGTCCCATCCATAAAAGTCAACTGGGACTCAATATATTTTATTCTTAAAATGGGAAAATTAGCTTCTTTTCAGACTGTGTGCCGAGTTCCTTCTTTAGCACTTCACAGCTGCATACAGTAGCATTTAGTATATTGGATTTTGGAGCTCCTCTTATGAATTGCCATGGCTAACAAATGGCCATGGTTTACTCATCGTTTCTTGCCTCAGACCTACAAGCATTTGTAGTTTGTGAAAATAATCGTGTCACACACGGAGATCATTAAAAAAGCTACTTTTCTCTCTTCCTTTCCTCTTCTGATTCATTTTGGTATCTCCATCACACCATGAGACTTCCTTTGAAGGGCTCAGCACTTTGAAAGCAGGACGGGAGAGAACGTCAGAAGTTGCATGTGCTGAGACCCGCCTGCTTAGAAACGGAGGAGAGCTGACCAGAAAACTGAGCCTTCTCCAGAAGCGCCGTGCACTTGCTTTGCTTTTAGAGCTCAAGAAAACACACTGCAGCTCTACCACCAAGCTTAGAGCAGCAGAGCTTTTCTTTAGTTATACTTTGTGTACGAAGTCAGGAATGGAAAAGTCCCTTTGCGCAAAATGAAGTGTAACACGGAGCACAACAGGGCTGAGACCCAGCTGTCAGCTCTGCACACCTTTCATATTGGGTGCTTGAAAACTCTAGAACTTTCCGGGTGCTGTGTAAAAGCTGCTGCTGCTTCTCAATCCATTTGCCTTTTGTACGGCGAGGTGTGGAGGCATCGTCTGGGATAATGTCAGACTCGGCAAGTCTGGTCACTTGGAATAAGCACATGACAGATCAGAGTAGTTAAACTGTTCGTTACCA
The DNA here is from genome assembly GCA_013400335.1 of Eurystomus gularis. Taxonomy (NCBI): domain Eukaryota; kingdom Metazoa; phylum Chordata; class Aves; order Coraciiformes; family Coraciidae; genus Eurystomus; species Eurystomus gularis. The sequence continues at coordinate 159,502 of VZZY01022458.1, forward strand.
GTGCTATTAATTACAAATGCAGCCTCTTCTTTTCCTTACCTTTTAATACGTCCCTATTTCTGTGATTGCCATAGTAATTAATAAATACCTGCTATTTTTAGCAAACAATTTTCAGCTAATGACATGAAATGAACCATTGAAAATGAGCAGTTTATTTGCTTCAGTTATTTGTTCGTCGCTGCTTGGGGTTTGGCTGCTCTGTACGTAATTTGTTACTGTTTTTGAAGAGACGACGGAAAACTATTTAATCTCACGAGTCACGAATGTGGTGATACAGACTTAACTCTAGTTCTGATGTCCAGCTGTCACATTTTTCACTTAAGTTTTTACGTGCAAGTCTTTAAGTATTGCGGTTTAAATGTAAAAGAACTGGGGGTACACAGTTGTTTTAGTCGTGGCTGGTAAGTAGCTAGGTCTTAAGAAAGGTCACTCCTGAGGAGGGGGGGAGGAAGCCGGTGGAGTTAGAATGGGAGGAGCATGTACAAGACAGCTCCTCCACGGAGGAGCTCCGCAACGTGCAAGAGCTCATCTTTTGGACTATGGAGCCTTACTTTGACCAGCTGAGTTTGTATCTTACGTGTAGTGGATTTACACTGCCAAGTCATACCAAGAGTACACACACAAAATGCTGTACTTGATCCTCTTTACTTTTACCTTCCCTGTCTTAGCTTTTCTTGTCCCTGCCGCTCTCATTTAAAGTACATCTGTTAAGAGAATGAGGTTTACTTGCCAGTTCGTTGTTTAGTAAATCTATTAATTTACTTTATGAGGCGTATGATAAATGCAAGACTATCTAGCGGATTTAGAAATGAGAAGAAATTTTTATTTATTTATATTTTATCTTTCCTCTTTTTGCTGACGCTAAGGTGTAGAACACAGAGCACTGCTCCCACAGGCCTCTTGGAAAACTAACTTAAGGCACAACGGCTTATTGGTGATACGACAGTTTTCCGAGACATTGTGTTAAAGGCAGAGCAGTAAATTATTCCTCCTCTGCTGGGGAGGAAAGAGAGGAAATAGAGATCGGTATGGCATCATCAGACGCCTCTGGGGAAAAATCAGTACTTGTACACAAAATGGAAACAAAAGCACGTGCCGTTCAGAGGCAGAGTAAGGAAATGAGATGTAAATAAAGTCACCGCTCTGCAAGTGGTAACTGTGCATATTTTATAGGTGGCCCGGGAAAACATTAAAAACTGTGTCCTGCAGTAGCCACGGTCACTGGCAGCTTTGAAAGGTTGCTCTCATCTGCATCTTCTATCCATATTCCTGTTATTTGGATAGGTGGTGATGCTAAGGGCGAATGTCTCGGTGAGTTCCCACTTGCATTTGAAGCAGGCTTGCGCTTTTGTCTCTCGACTCTCAGACAAGCAGCCTGGCAATCTAAAATGAAGTAAAACTGCTTTTGAAATCATGTTAAATTTGTGTTGGAGCTCCTGTGCTGTGCACTCCAACGTGCTCTGGAGGGACTAGTCCAAAATAGGTGGTGGAAGCTCATTGCCATGCAAAGGTTCAAACCCTGCTATGTGCAAGTTGTGAGTAATTGTGTCGTGGCTCACAGAAAATTACCAATCCATGCCAATTAGCACAAGATTGATTTTTTTGGTGTTTTGTTTTTTTTTGTTTCCCTTTTGTTTCTTTTTAAAGCTTGGCAAGTTCTGAAAGAGGCAGCAGCAAAGTTTATTGTTTGTTGTGTGCTGCTTCACATTAAATTATGAAATATGGGTTAGCGTGCAATTTGAGGTGCAATTGTCTTCGCCATTAGCAAACTGGAGGCTTCATTTATGCACTGAAAAACACAACAGCAAACGAGCTGGGTGACTGCACAGAAATATGGACGTGAGAAGATGGAAGGGTGCATCTGGGAGGTGCGGTGAGGAAATACACATTATTAAAAATATGTCTCCATTTGAATATTGCCACCTACTCTCCTTATGCTGATACCATGTGGTTCTTTTTCTCATTTTTCTCTGCCTTCATCATTTCAAACTTTTGAGAAAAGGAATATTTAAGAGGGAAAAAAAGGTGAAGAAAAACAGTTTGCCAGGATGTCCTCTCCAAGCTGTAGCTCCTGCAGACACTTTGGGTAGAAGGTTAACTTTCAAATCTTTCTGCCCTCAAGCTTTTCATGTTTTTATCTCCTTAAAACCACAGCTATTCTTTTGGATTCCTTCCTTGCCCACTTGATCAAGGATGGTAATAAAGTAGTAAAACCACATGGGAATAGACTACAAGCTGTAAACAAGGAGTAACTTTTATCAGAACATTATTTTATGGAAAAAGATTCTGGAATAACAACTATAATAGAGACAGGTCTTAACCTGTTGCCTTCCTTTTGTGCACATGCAACGTTGAGTGCTCTTACCTACATCTTTGAATGTTTCTACACGGGAGCTTCCAAAATCTTTCTAGGATTTCCTGGTGTTTCTACACACTTCTAAAAGTTAGTGGGAAGTGGTTTTGGCAACCTTTTGCTTCCTTTGTGTACTGACTGCTAGTAAAAGACCATCGCTACTATTAACACTTCAAACTCTGCCATCTGTCTGATACTATTAACTGATCTATATTGGCTGTAAAACTACAGCTTGGCTCGCAGAATCCCATACAAAAATATCAGGAAAAGAAACAGAACAATATTGAAGTTAGGAGGGAATGGAAAAGAAAATGCTGGGGAAGGGGAGAGAAGGAGAATGGAGGAACACAGTGAAGAAAGCAGCACATGAAGACAAGGAGTCAGAAATTATATATTCCTGAAAGGAAGCAATTTTGACGGAGAACAGCAGTCAGCTGGAGTACCTAAAACCCCAGCAGACTGAGGTGCCTGTGTTTTATTTGCCAGATTTATTTTTCTCTAGTGAAGAGAAAGCAGGAAAGGTGCCTCGGTGAAACCATGCTCTCATGCTTCCTTCTTTTTCTACTTTCCACCTCCAACTAGTTTTTTCTCTTTTTCTGTCTCTAGATGTGAGCGGATCCTGACTTCTTTGCAGTGACTCCTCTCTGTCTGCTTTATTATTAAAAAAACCTGAACAAACCCTCCTTTTTTGTTGAGGATATCTTAGCAGAACTTTTGGGTTGTTGATAGTAGTAGGAAAAAAAAAAATAAAAGAAGAAAGAAACCCCAACATGTAGCAGTAATCCAATTAACAACTGTAGACTTCAGAGCTGAGCGTCAGACCTCTGGAGCTCAGCCATATAGACGTAGCAAACACTTCAAGGGGGGGATAATACACAGCATCTCTGGGAAACATGTTCCAGTATCTCACCACCCTCATAGTGAAGAATTTCTTCCTCATATCTAATCTAAATCTACCCCTCTTTCAGATTAAAACTGGTGCCCCTTATCAGTGCAAGCTCTTGTAAAAAGTCCCTCCCCAGCTTTCTTGTTGGCCCTCCTTTTTTTTTCTTTTTTCCATACTTGAAGGCTGCAGTGATGTGTCCCTGGAGCCTTCTTTTCTGCAGGCTCAACAACCCCAGTTTCGCAGCCTGGCCTCAGAGGGAGGATGCTCCAGCCCCCTGTTCATCTTCATGGACCTAATTCCTAAATATATGTAATGAAAACATAAATTAAAAATCGAAATGCCGATAAGTTCCTTCAGTGGCTTTCTTCTGTGCTCTTTATTGATTAACGGCATTAGTGTTAGGAAGTCGTACTCTGTCGAAGCGGGTGAAACCACTAACTTGCCTTCAAAATGCTCATAATGTAATCTCTTGTATTTGATTCTCTTGAGTTAGGGTAAGACCACTTCCACTTTGTCAGCTAGGAAATGTGGTTTAACTCACTGGCAGGTACCACACCGCTGTTGGCGCGGCATTACAGGGATTTGTGGAACAGAAAAGAAGTGCGAATCCTCTGATGCTTCACTAAGGAAAACACCTCGAATACCCAGAACCTGCTGGGAAATTAGCATACCAAATGTAAATGATGCTGCAGACACGAAGCTGGATTAGCAGACTTAAGGGGATTTATAATGAAATGAATGAGAAGAGAGCTAACACCTTAGGGACATTTTTTCCCTCCAAATGAGTGCAGCTACGTTTCCTTTTGCTGATACTACTCGTTTGAACATCTCAGCACTAAGTAAAATATTTTAAATAGTATTACAAAGTAGCCTTTTTTTTTCAGACAGGTGTATCCAAATAAGATTAATGGCGTGGATGTAGTAACGCTTCTTTGAAATGTTAATTTGATTTCTATCATAATTTGAAGTGCTAATGTTCGTAATGTCTTGGCTAGAAGCCAGTCACGGTAATTACAGTTGGTGGATCCCATTTCACCTGGCAGTTTCCAATGGGGAGATGAGGTTGAGTTCTTTCCTGCAGCATTCCTGGGTCCTCTGAGCAGCTGTCACGTATAGCCCTGGAGATCTGTTCATCGGAAAAGTCTTAGTAGCCCACTGAGGTGCAGAGCACAATTCAAGGGTTTGAATTTTAATTTTCAGATTTTTTTGTAGATTAATGTTATTAATAGAAAAATATAGAATGTTCGGTAGTAACTTCTGGTTTTCAGTCCACAACAAAGAATTTCTCTGTATTTTTACTAACACGCTCTCAGCAGTGGAGGTCAGTGCTGATTTTGCAAGCCAGTACAGGGCTCGCTTCTGTGAGACTACTTCAAACCTCATCTCCTGGCCGTGTGTCCGGGTCTCTGTAGCCAAACAGCTATATCGCTGGGATGCAAATGTAACTTCTGAGTTACCGTCTGTAGAACAAAGGCTTTCCATCTGTCTTCAGCTGTTTGAATCCTCAAATAGTAATTGTGCTACACTTTTTTTTTTTTTTTACAGATGGGTAGACTGAGATATAAGACATAGTTTAATCTGAGTGATTCCGTATGTGTGCTATTATAAGATAGAAAAGCAAATTAATATTGTTGCATAGAACCCATGCGGTTCTTCCCACCCATGCAGAACATCTCCATCTTCAACTTCAGCAGTATGGATGCCAGTCACACACATCAAGAGCTCCCAGAGAATGCAGGTCAGCTGTTGAATCAAAGACAAGAACCTGTGTCTTTCAGGAAGTGTTTGTCGTTAGTGAATCCCAGTGGCTTTTTGGAGGTGCTAGGCTGAGACTGTATTGCTGCCTGTTTTTATTGTAATGATAATGCATTTTGAGTGTCACTTGTTTAAGGGAAAATGACTTTGTTGCAGTAGCCGTGCTAGAGTCGGTGTATTGCAACAGGGATTTTGGTCTCCTGTGCTGTATAAATATAACTTGACAGCATTTTAAAAAGAGCTGTGGTAGTATTTATAGTGATAACTGCACAAGTTATAGTTGTGGTAACTGCACGAGATCTCAGTAAGTAGCTTTGGCAGAACAGGTCGAATCCTATTTGTATGTGAATGTGTTACCTGTGAGCAGGACTTGGCTCTTCTCTCACCACAGGATGTGGGAATTCCAGGGTTAGTCCAGGGCCTTCCCAGGTCGGATGGCAAGGACCGATTCTTCTGCACTGCCCGATGTACTCCAGCCTGTAGAGAATTTAATTCAAAGCAGTCATTGTTGCTCTTTTGAGCATGAATGACAGGAAAACAAATTATTGTGAATGTTGTTTAGTGCTTTGGTTTCCTTGTAGATGGCTGCTGTGTGTCACTTGTTCGTGTTACCCCAGCACAGGACTTAGCTGGCATGTGGAGATGGGGGCAGCGCTACTAGCTCTCCTCACTTTTGTTGTGACTCAACATGTAGGGATTTTCCTCAGCTGCCAAGTTGTAAATGTCTACAATTGCATGAGGATCACAACAGCACGTCAGAATTAAAGTTTCTAATTCTCGTGATTGCAGACATGAGCTTGATAGCTCAAAGCAAGGAACCCCCAACTGTAGCCATTTAAAAGAACCTCCTGATTATTATTATATGAGCCAGCAATGTGCCCTTGTGGCCAAGAAGGCTAATGGCATCCTGGGGTGTATGAGAAGAGGTGTGGTTGATAGGTCCAGAGAGGTTCTCCTCCCCCTCTCCTCTGCCCTGGTGAGACCACATCTGGAATACTGTGTCCAGCTGTGGGCCCCTCAGTTCAAGAAGGACAGGGAACTGCTGGAGAGAGTCCAGCGCAGAGCCACAAAGATGATTAAGGGAGTGGAACATCTCCCTTATGAGGAGAGGCTGGGGGAGCCGAGTCTCTTTAGCTTGGAGAAGAGGAGACTGAGGGGTGACCTCGTTAATGTTTATGAATATGTAAAGGGTGAGTGTTAGGAGGATGGAGCCAGGCTCTTTTCAGTGATGTCCAATGATAGGACGGGGTAATGGGAGCAAGCTGGAGCACAGGAGGTTCCACATAAACATAAGGAAATACTTTTTCACTGTGAGGGTGGCAGAGCAGTGGAACAAGCTGCCCAGAGAGGTTGTGGAGTCTCCTTCTCTGGGGACATTCAAGACCTGCGTGGAAGCGTTCCTGTGTGACCTCGTCTAGGTGATCCTGCTCTGCCAGGGGGGCTGGACTTAATCTTTGGTAGTCCCTTCCAATCCCTAACATTCTGTCATTCTGTGATTAAAACAGCTGCATTATTTTTTTAGAACCTGCCTGACGAATTCTGAACTTCTCAAGTTGTCAACAGAGTGCACGTGCTTCTTTTCCTGTCTGCTGTGAGTGATGAATTCTGCCTGAAGCCAGTAGCTGCTAATACAAACCTTTGGTCTGACTCAGCACTTAGAAAACACATTGCCAGATGAGTTTAAAGTATCTTTTCCTCTTTAGTAAATAAATAACCAACCCCGAGCATAATACATTCCTTCTCTTCTGCACCTTTCTGCTCTAGCTGCATTCTGACCTCCTTCTGCATGCTGCCAGTGCAGTGAGTGTACAAGAGCTTATTATTTCATAACCTTCCAAGTACTGAGTTGTGGATTGTTTTTTAATTAGCATTTTAATTGCTCATCAAAGTAATTGAATACTGTGTCGGAAAAAGAGTGCATTTCCTAATCCCTTTGGTACCGGCCAACCCAAAGCTTTTCCCAAGGTCAAACACATGCTTGAAATAGCAGGAACTTTCTTTGCTGATACGATGCCAAAGTCTTGGTGGGTGGAGATGTTTTTACTGTGCCTTGCAATCTGCCTTTGGTGGACAGAAGAAAGAGGGATTATCCTGAGTGTAGCTACTTACTACTTAGGCAAAATTCGCTCTGAGATGTCTTGACCTTATCGCTTATCACAGCCAGGCGTTGCTTGTTGGGAGCATACAAGATGAGCCTGACGTGGCTAGTGCTGGTCGGGAAGCTTTAATTTCTGTCAGTGCTCTCAGGCAGTGTGAGCACTCAGGGATGCTCATCCCACGGCTCACATACGATCGCTGGAATCTAAAGACTCAGTTCCCGGAACTGTCTAGAGAAGACATTGAACAGGCAGGGACTGAAGTAGGCTGGGTCATGTTAAGCTGGAAACAGGACTAAAATGCTATGAAATAATTGTTTCGATGTTGTTTAAAGGAGCTCTCTGAGCCCTTACTAATTTTTACAGGAAGTAATGAAATTTTTTTCCTAATCGGTTTGTCTTGCCTCCCTTTGAAGGTGCCTTGGAAAATCCTGCCCGTTGTATTCTCTCCTCAAGTTTTAGTTTTACCTTGCGATGAACTTGCCCTTCTTCAGCTGCAAGATGCCTGCGGGGAGGATTCCAGCAGGCTCTTAACGAGGAGCTCAGTAAGAATACCAAAATGCTCAATTTATCTATTTTCACTTTAAACTGATAGTTTCAAATAATTCATGTGCTGTCTTGGAAATAATTTTTCCGTTCCACTCGTGCAAAGGCAGCTGTGCTTGTTGTTCTGTGGTCTAAAAGTTGATGCCTGAAAAGTCAGAAGTGTGAGGTGAACCCATCTTCTTCTGGGAATGTTTCTTTTCTGCCTTGTCTCCCCACATTTCTTAGTAGTAAGTATTTGACAGTGCTCCACTGAATCGGGTGGAAAAGTTCACTTTTTATTCATTCCTTGTAAGGAGGGTTGGGGCATCATGGTCTTTATAAACTACATTCTATGCTTCGTGAAGTACGAGGCAGTGCAACTCACAGGTCTTCTCAGTGCTTTTGTAGGATCTTTTACTATTTTTCTACTAAAAACGTTTGGGTTTGGAATGTGTTAATACCCATTTGTTTCGGAAATAGGTTTTTATTCAAAGGTATGTTGTATTCTAGATAATTATTTTCTACTAGCTCTCTGTCTTTACAGTGTTTGTGGTTTGTTGTATAGCAGAGTTGCAGAATAATATTAGGAGTCACTCACTGAACAAATTGCAAGTCTTGGGATACTCAAGTTGTTTTCCTCCGGTCCAGCCCTTCTGTGTGAGCTGAGGATGAACAATTTTGTTCCTTAACCTGCAGAGCTTTTAATGTAGGAAAAATTGCTTAGATACATCATCTGCTTGAAAGGATTGTCCTTTCAGTGACAACTTATTCTGCTCTTCAGCACTACTAACCAGTTCCAATGCTTGCTAAAGCTAGTGGATGTTGTCTTAAGCCTGTGTATCTCATGTGAAGAACCTATTTTAACCTTAATTTTAAGAGATAGGCCTTAATCTTTTCAGTCCGCAGCACAGGTACACTGCAGGTTGAGCAGAAGGAAACAAAAAATAATCATTGTGCCGTCTTTGATGAACCTTAAAAGCTCTTCTGGGCATAATAATGGTCATGGAACATCTGAAGTCTCAGAAAAAGCATATTTTAATTTGTGCTCATTGGTAAATTAGGATTAATTGCTAGCTGAGCTTGCAGTTGATATGTAATTGGCTCATTGTCACTGAACAGGCTTAAGAGGGGAAACTTCACTGGTTAGTGCTTTGGAAGTGAAAAAGGGAAACCTCCACTGTGTTTGAAATGAAAATAAACCAGCTAGAGATTGACCCCCCCAGGAACACTTCATACTTTTCATTGCTGGCGGGAGATCCTCGGTGAGGCAGATCAAATGTAATTATCGAGAGAACATAAAGAAAACATCGTTGTTTGCCCTGTTGTAATGAGGACGGCTCAGCAGGATGGTTCTGAGCGTGCTGGATTATAACTGGTGTACAGGCTGCTGTGCTGCAGAGCTAGCAGGGGTCGTCCTCCTTTAATTACATGGAGTTATTTTTGCTTTTGCAAGCACTAGTAACTTTCTTTTGAAAAGGAGTGAGAGCTTCAGTACTTAATGCGCACTTCACGTCCTGAAGGTGCTTTACGATTATTGAGCAATTAGTGTGAATGCTACCTGAGTGTGCCTTTATCCCTTCAAATGTGTGTTGTAGGGATGGGTATAACGTGAACCCAGAGATGTCCATTTACAGATGGACATGCAAAGGAACAAGTGATAGGACAAGAGGAAACAGCCTCAGGTTGCGCCAGGGGAGGTTGAGGTTGGACATGAGGAAAAATGTCATCCCCAAAAGGGTTGTCAAGGGCTGGCCCAGGCTGGGCAGGGCAGTGGTGGAGTCCCCATCCCTGGAGGGGTTTCAAAGCTGTGGAGATGTGGTGCTGAGGTTAGTGGTGCCCTGGCAGTGCTGGGTTAATGGTTGGACTTGATGAGCTTGAAGTTCTCTTCGAACTAGAATGATTCTATGGAGAAACAAAGCACAATGGGGTTTTTTGTGGCATGTCTGAAGTCAGGTTCTGAGAGTTTGAAGGAGTTGTGTTCCATGTGATAGCTAATCAGTGATGAATTTGGAAATACACCTTGGTAGTGAACTCATGATCCTTTTGGACTGGATGAGGGTTACTTAACTCCACTACTAATCTTCCAGTTCTTGTACCCATCTTTTTCTGAGTAGGAATTTAAACTGGGAGAAATGAAAGGATGTTTGCCCTACTTTGGTTTAGGTGAGAATGTTTGGTTCTTAAAAGTTTGTTAGTTTAGCCTCTGAGAAGGCTCCTGTATCAAAAGAGGACAACGGGGATCTTTCAGCAGGTGGCTGTGAACAGAAACCTGAGGGAAAAGGTCTGAGATGTTCTCTGAAGAATTCTTTTGCTCGCTGTGGACTCCTTGGGAACTCGGGGAGATGAGTCTCCTACATTTGTATATGCTCACAATCCTCATTTTCTTAGGTTTCTCAGTGCGTGTTGTATTTATCCACAAACAGCCCTTTGAAGTTACAGCCAACTTTGAATTGTCTTTCCAATGGGAAATCCCAACAAATTGACATTATTTTGTTTCATTTCCAAGTGGAGATGAAAAGCTGAATGTCTGGTTTCTGCAAGAGTTTTTTTTAATAATACCAAAGCTGAATTTCTTTTTTCTTAAAGATTTTTTTTGATAATACCAAAAGGTCTTACCTAGTGTATACAGTTCAAATCATTTCTACAGTGTTATAGTTCAAAACAAAGGAGATCTGAAGGATTAATATTTACCTCATCAAAACAATATTTTAACATGATTGAAATTAAATGGGAAATAAAATTAATTTTGACATTGCTTTGTATGGAATCCTGCCCACAACAATATATTCCTGCAAAATGCTGAATTTTCTGACAGTAAACCCTTTTGTTAGTTTCCACCAGTTCTTAAAGGAAAGTGCTATTCTCAGATATATACATAATTTCCAATAAATAACTTTTCCCTGCACACACGGGGCATTGCATATTAAAATGTATCGTTGATTGCAATCTTAATTTTCTCCCTTTACCATCTTGGATCGAATGTGGCTGAGGTTATGAAAAACCGAAAGTAAGGAAAAGTAGATTATTCATCTTATTTCCTCGGATTAATTAGAAATATTAAAATATTGCTCCATTCATTAAGTAAAATGACTTTTCACATTGATAAGAGTGATCGTGAGCAGCTCGTTTATTGAACTACAGCAGGCTTCTGCAAAGGGTGACTTGTGTCTTGGCAGGGCTGGTGTGTAGACCCCAGGGTCGCTGCTATGTGCTCTTCCCAGTCCTCCCAGTCTCCCTTCTAAAAACCCAATAGATGTCTGAGTCCTTGCGTCCCAGATGGCCAGTACTCGCTTAGATCTCTAGGACTTGGTCTTCCTAATTTATTCTTCCTCTTCTAAGTCTTCTCCTTGTGACTACAAGTGTCAGTCAGAATCCCGAATCCCTCCAGAATGGTTCTGTGCTCTGCCTTTTCAGTTTTACTGAACATGGCATTAAGGCCTTGTGGAAGAAGAATATTTTTGCAGAACTGTCCTTCTGTGTGCAGATCCTGCTGTGCCTTCCTTTGGTTGACGTTCTTCAGAAATGGAGTTTTCTCGCTTGATCGGTGCTGTGTGTGCGTGTAAAAAAAAAACCCCAAAACTACAGCAATCTGTTTTCTTTCCAGTTATATTGCTTGTGTCTTCCTCTGATCCACTCATCTGGAAGAGGAAGGAAAAGCTTATAAGAGGTTGGCAATAACAAGCCTTGTAGCTGTCTACCTCTAGCTACACCTCTCCTACAAGGCCAGGCTGGGAGAGTTGGGCTTGTTCAGCCTGGAGAAGAGAAGGCTCCAGGGAGACCTCATTGCAGCCTTCCAGTATCTGAAGGAGGCCTTCAAGAAAGCTGGAGAGGAACTTTGTACAAAGGCTTGTAGTAGTAGGACAAAGGGTGGTGGGTTCTAACTGGAAGAGCAATGCAGAAGGATGGCAGTTGGGTGTTATGACATAGAAAGTCGTTGCATCTTGAATTCAGCAGGGTACAGAAGCATGTGAGAAAGGCTTTAGCTGTTCCAAAAATATTCATGTAAAATTCCAGAGCATGCAGAAACTTTTGTTTGCTACGGTATCTTGTGCGTTCAACTGTATTTTTCCTCTTTCTGAATTTTATCTGAGAGTCTGGGGTTTTGCTGACCAGCTCAGAAGCTCGGCCTTATCCCTCTTATAAGCAGGAGGCAGGACACAGTTATGAGCTGGGACGTTTCATAGCATGTGAATTTTGGAGTACTTTTGGGGGGTGAGGGATACTAGAGACTTAGGGTCTATTTGGGGGATTATTTTTTTATCATGAGTAACACAGAGAGAGGAAAGTTTAAGCAAAGATCCCAATGTTGTGGTACTCCTGCTTTAATTAGTACTCTAATCATGGGACTGCTGCCTATTCTGGAGGAAGTATTCTCTCTTCTGTCCCCTCAAAACACCCCCAAATTTGGCATTGTTTCAGCAGAGACCGGGGTTTGGGTTTTTTTTTGTTTGTTTCTTTTAAAAAAATATTTTATTTCTTAGGATGGGAAAGCAGGTGGAGCTGCATTGATGGGGAGATCTTCTAATTACGTGCCTTAAAGCCAAGGAGGACCCCCTAAAGAAAGTATGTAGCACGTTATAACCTTGTACGTGTAAAATAATGGCAATAGGTTTAAATAGATAACAAAACTGTTGAGTTAGAAATGTTTTTTAATACACCCCTTATTAGTGGATCACTTGTGTGATCACTGGTTCTGTTCTGTTGGTATGTGTAGGAGTAGGGATGTTCCTGGTGATATTACAGGAGTAGAGTTGGTGACGCCATGGCAAGGTCACTTGCTGGAGGAAGCACGAGCTGCTGCTGTCCGTGATGTACTGTACAGCAAGGTTTACCCCCAGGCTTCCTTGGATTCCCTCATCACTCTCAAACTACTTCACTTCCTGCTTCTGTGTATTTTTCTGGTTTATGATTTGTGCGATTTATTAAGTGCTTGGTAGTTACTAAATACTTGAGGCTTTGTTTTTCTGTTGCAACGTCTTCGTTTGACAGTCCTTTTATTGAAGCAGAAGATTATGTGATGAAGGACGGATAAAATATATGCATCAAGATTTCTTCAGGTTCATTTTATCATCTGATGACTGCAGAACACATTTCAGCAGCAGGGAGATGACTGAATTAGTCTCCATCCTGGCCACATCTGCATTGCCAAAGGAGACTGATGTGCTGGTGAGTCTCCATTGGGAGGACGTAGAGCATGGGCAGGAGAAGAGCAGTAGGAGACTTCAGTGGCATTCCAGCCTGTCCTAGAGAAAAACCCTGGAGACTTTCCTAGAGGTAACCCTGGATCTAGGTGTGTCAAGGGAGGTTTAGGTTGAATATTAGGAGGAGGTTCTTCACCCAGAGGGTGGTGGAGCACTGGAATAGGCTCCCCAGGGAAGCAGTTATGGCACCAAACCTGACAATGTTCAAGATGCATTTGAACAACACCCTCAGACACGTGGTTTAAGGGTTGTCATGCACTGGGCCAGGCTGTCTGGGGAGGTGCCTGAACCACTATCCTTGAGGAGACTTTGAGGGTGCGAAGATGTGGGGGCGAGTTAGGTGGTGGATGTAGTAGTGTTGGGGTAATGGTTGAACTCGATGATCTTGAGGGTCTTTTCCAACCAGAGTGATTCTGTGACATTGTGAAATGAAAGACAAGGAAGGGAAAAAAGAGAAGCCGTGTTCTAGAACGTAGCCATTTTGTCTGTCTGTCCTTCTCTTGGACAGCCATTAGGGAGGGGTGGCATTAGAAAAATTGTTTTGCTTTTCAACAATCACCAGGAAATACGGTGTTTTATATTGTTCTTTTTTGTTGGCTCGGTTTTCTGCAAAATGAGACATTTTCCTTTTCCAGAGGTGGGGAAAACAAACCCTTCACCTGTTTTGCATGATGTTGCATTTCCTCCTGGCTGATCTTTTATGGTTTTTCCTCTCTGAATCATGCTAAGAGCTCGATCAATCTGACATGTTGTCAGTGCGTTTTCTGTCTGTGAGATGGAGAAATGGGGAAGATGAATGTGCAAGAGGCTTGCTCCCTCCTGCATGCCGTGCTATTGAGAAGTAAGCTTAGGTAGCCAGAAATGAACTTGCATTTACTTCAAAGCCATCTGGGCTCCCTTCAAGTTGTCTGGAGCACCGTGGGTGTCCTCTTGTCCTTGCAGTGATTCACACCTCCTGCCACTTTCCTGTTTACCTCACTACTTGTAAATAAGTCAAATAAAATTGGTTGCTTCTTTACGGGGCATCTTTTAAATGGATGATCCTTTCTCTTCCACAGGCAGCTGGACCTCTCCTCTGTAGCTTTGTTACTGAAGAACATGTATGTATATATAAGAGCATGTATTAATGCTTAAATTTGATTTCTATAATGCAAACATACTGCTGTTGCTGTGGCCAGAGTCTAACCTGTTGTGTCTCGCTTTTCCAAGTGTAAAATGAGAATGGTATTTCCTTACACCATAGGTGCTAAAAAACCTCTCCTGTGAAGAAAGGCTGAGAGAAGAGCTGGGCTTGTTCAGCCTGGAGAAGAGAAGGCTCCAGGGAGACCTTCTGGTGGCCTTTCAGGGCTTCAAGGGGCCTGTCAGAAAGCTGGGGACAGACTTTTGAGCAGGGCCTGTTGGGACAGGACAAGGGGTGATGGTTTTAAACTAAAAGAGGGAGATTTAGGCTAGAGAGAAGGAAGAAACTGTTGATGCTGAGGGTGGTGAGAGCCTGGCCCAGGCTGCCCAGAGAGGTGGTCGCTGCCCCGTCCCTGGAATCATTGCAGGTGAGGTTGGCCGGGGCTCTGAGCAACCTGCTCTAGTTGCAGATGTCCCTGCTCAGGGCAGGGGCGTTGGACTAGATGGCCTTGGAAGGTCCCTTCCAACCCAAACTGTTCTGTGATTCTGTAAAGATCATTTTGTAGCCTTGAAGATTAACACCAGTAACATTTCACATAGTGAAGGTATTTACTGACAGGTCATGAGTTAAAGCTCAAGCTCGTCTTCTTCTCCATGGATAATGTCTTTATGACTTTATATTGTGCATTTCACAGGTCCTCTCTGACTCCTAGGGTTTTGTGTTCCTAGTTATGTGTCCTCTGCCACTGTTACATGACATTTTAACTTTGAGTTTGCTTTCTGGCTTCCATCCCCCGGTTAAGGGAAGCTGCTAAGAAGGTTCTGAGTGCTATCATTCCACCCCTAACTAATGGCAGTTCAGTTTCGGTGGTAGATTGGTCACTTCAGACCAGTGAGATCCGATCTCTCATTCAACTTCCAGATGTGCAGGAGATTCTTATTTCAGAAGATGAAGGTGAGGATGGCTGAAGAGTTACTGTACTTTACCTCTCCCTTTGCTTCCGCTCGTTCATTTCAAGGCACGCTGAGGTCTACCTCAACTTCTAAACGCCTGAATCGGCCAAATCTGTGAAAAAAGAAAAGAAAAAAAAGAGAGAAAAAAAAGGCTTATGATCCACTGTTTTATTTTGGGAGACAATGTGCGCCAACACATTCTTAACAGCGACATTCAGACCTGACAGAGTTACTCACCCAGTCTGCAAACTGAGGATACTAGATGCTAGTTATTTTGTGTATTTTATATATAATTTTAAGAGCAATTAGCAATCTACAGTTCCCAGTAGGCCTACAGTTTATAGTCTTTTCTTAGGTTCCTCTACCCCTTCTGCACTAGCTACAGGAATTTAAGATCTTTTAAAGGGTCTAAATCCTTTGTGCTTCTGCTTTCTATTACAGGTAATTATTTTAAAATGATGGCTAGAAAATTAACCTTCAGAATCTGAAGAGTGGGAATTGAATGGGCACATAGATACAGGCAACCTAGTACCCAGTAAATTCTGTTCCTTATTTCTACCCTTGACAGTGTTTTCGGTCAACAGCTGTGGGAAGTACCTCATAAATCCAAAGCTGTATAATCCATTATTTGTGTTGCAGTACTTGTTACTTTTTAAACCTAGAAGCAGCTTGAATCTTGAGCACCAAGATTTTATTTTCTCTCTGCAGTCATTGGCAGTATCTTGCAGTTCAGCTGAAAGACACCAACTCCTTAGGAATCATCTTACTACCCTGAAAACTTCAAATATTTAAGATCAAATGGACTCAATGATCTTAAAAGGTCTTTTCCAACCGAAATGATTCTATGAATACCTATAATGTGGTTCTAGGAGGGGAAACAATTTTGAACTAAGACCTGGTTTAAACTGAAGATGCTGCTTATCCATAGGTTTAAAACAGACTTAATAAGTTATTAATGTAGAAGTTCCGGTCACTTTTCTCTGACCTTTAAAGTGGTTCATTTCATTTCTTAGTTCTTACTGGCAATCTTAGAATTCAACGGAAAATATGCTGTCAGGACTGTCTAAATATTAAGAATCTGACCATATTTTCTGTGGTGTTCTCATTATCATAACATTACACAGAGTTATCACCTCTTATTAGGTGATATATAGATATTAATCTATCTATATAGATACTAGATTATCTTATTGACTGATCGTAAAGAACTCTTCTTGTCCTGTTGAGTGAATTTTAAGGTTATCAAGATTTAATTCATAGCTTGTACAGATCCAGTAAACATCTTAGCTTGAATATTAGGCATCCCCATTTTGTTGGAGGAGCAATGAGGGAAAGAAAAGCATCTCAAGAAGAACAGCCATGGACTTGTACAGGCCTAAACCTGGAAATTTCTTTTGCTTCGATCCTCATCTTTTCATTGCTCCTTTCCTTTGGGGGTATGGTAGGAAGATTTGGGGTTTTTTTATTTTTAATAGATGGTCGTTGTAGGAGTTGCATCAGTTAGATGTGTTTAAAAAGGAGAATGGCGCTTGGGGTGAAGTACAAGCAGAAGTGAAGTTCAGGCACAGTTTAAAAGCCCCAGCAAAGAGACAGGCCCTGTTGCCTGTAGCAACAGAATAACTGCAGCAAATACATTACACATTAATAGCCCCATGGTGCTTTCAGTTGCTTTCAGAACTGCTGAGAACAGAGGAAGGTCTCCCCAAAGAGCCTTCTAAGACAGTAATGTAATTAGAGTTAATAATAATAATTGAACATACACAAAAGGGAAATTCACAGTGGTTTCAAGGAAGTTGAGCCTTTTAAACTTGTTTATGGGTCTAAGGTCTAGTGCGGCATAAACACTCGTTACTAGAGTGTGCCAAAATAAAGCATTATTTTTTCTTTGCTGGAAGATTTGTACTGATCTCCGGTGAGACTGTTAAAGGTTAAGAAAAGGAGTCATGTGGTAGGTGTAAAGACGTAGATTCTCAGTGTGTGGAACTAGTGTATGGTTAAAAACACTTCGAGTTTTTCATTATCGATCCAGTCTTACAGATGTAGTACTGGCAGAGATTTTTCCTTGCCACTCCACAGGTTCGGTAGCTATTTCTTTTTACAAGAAGTAAGTATGGCATACGTTATTAAATTTTAACATGCAATTAGTTTATTTTTATTCTATTCTATATATTCTTGTAATCTATGCTGTACACTTAGTATAATTCTGAGCTTTAAGAGGGTAATTTTATTCCTGGCTAAGACTGAAAATTAACTAGTTACTACCAGCTGTATTGAGGACAAAAGAGATTTATGCTCAGATTTTCTTGGTGGCATTACAGAATATCTTTTATCTCGATCTTCTTTGTAGACCTGCCCAAGGATGTTTACTTCATTTCAATAATCCTCTGAAAGAAACAAAGGAAAGCAAAATAGTTTATTAACTTCATAAACAATAAGCTATTAGGAAATTGGCACATACCAAGTGTAATGTAATTAACATTTAATCAAAGGGTGTTGTGACATATTTCTACCTGTGTAACAAAACACATAAGGAGGAGAGTTTACAGTTAGAGCCAAGTCTGCCAATTCCAGGGAAGCTGAAAGATTCCAGTGTCTACAGTGCTATGAAGGAGTCAGTTTTCTCATGTAGTAGGTGAAAACCTGCTGACATCTGCACAGATGATCCCATCTCCCAGGATGCTCCCCAGGAACAGCAACGTGCCTTCAGAACAGGCCGAAGGTTCAATCTTAATGATGTACAGGAAAACAGCGGGTGTTTCAGTGCGGTTGCAAAGTGCTTGTGGTGTACAGCCTTCGTTATGTGGCTCATTGAAGAGCTGTGAGGTTTCCACTTTGTGAAGAGAGTTTCTGCAGGGGTTCGGACGCTGGCCAGATGTGGTGAACCGACCACATGTATTGCTGTGATATCCAGATAATTTTTCTGCTGCAGCCTATCTGTGTGAGATCCACAGACCTTTTGCCAGCTGTTCTGTGAAGCTGAAGTGGTCGCTTCTATGTGACAGTTCTCTGGAAGAGCCTTGGCAGGACCAAGACCTGCAAAGGTCTTATGGATGCAAGCTAGAGCACAGGAAGTTCCACCTCAATGTGAGGAGGAACTTCTTGACTGTGAGGGTGACAGAGCACTGGAACAGGCTCCCCTGAGAGGTTGTGGAGTCTCCTTCTCTGGAGACTTTCCAGACCTGTCTGGATGCCTTCCTGTGTGACCTGCCCTAGATTCTCTGGTCCTACTTGGCAGAGGGGTTGGACTCGATGATCTCCAGAGGTACCTTCCAACCCCTCACATTCTATGATTCTAAGACCTGCTAGCAGTTGAATTGCTCTGTAACACTTACATGATAACAATAGTGAGGTCCCTGCCTCTACTGCCTGTCCTGCCAGGTGAGAAGAGCGCAATCATAGCAGTAAAATGAAATTCATGCTGTTCCTCTGCTGCCCGTATTGTAGAGAAAAAATGGTTCTCCAGATGACGCTAAGGAAATACATTTAAACAATGTTGTGTGTTACTTAGATTATGTGTGAATGCATTAGTGTCCTGTGGTTCCGAGAGTAATTCATTTAGTGCTCTCTGAAGGTCTGTACTTCAGTGCTGAAAGCCTCACGTTTCAACACTGCTGATAATCAATGAAAAGATAGCACACTGGGTTGAAACTACCATTTTTTGGTTACTGGTTGGATTTTGGGTTACAGTAGAGGTGCCTGGGGTAGATCTTACTAGGGAAGTTGGGCTACAAATATGATCAGTGAGCTGGAAACCCTCTTCTGTGAGTCCAGGCTGAGAGAGTTGGGTTTGTTCAGCCTGGAGAAGAGAAGGCTCCTGGGAGACCTCATTCTGGCCCTTCAGTATCTGAAGGGGGCCTTCAAGAAAGCTGGAGAGGAACTTTGTACAAAGGCTTGCAGGGATAGGATGAGGGGTAATGGGGTTAAACTGGTAGAGGGAAGATTTAGATTGGAAATTAGGAGGAAATTCTTCACTCTGAGGATGGTGAGACACTGTCATGGGTTGCCCAGGGAAGCTGTGGATGCTCCATCGCTGGAGGTGTTAAGGTTGGATGGGGCTTTGAGCAACCTGGTTTAATGGGAGGTGTCCCTTGCCCATGGCAGGGGGTTGGAACTAGATGATCTTTAAGGTCCCTTCCAACCCAAACCACTCCATGTGTCTATGAAGTTGTGTAGCTAGGAGCAAGGGAAGTGAATTCCAGCCCCATGCCACATCTCTTTGACTAGATTGTTTTCACGTCCTGGATGGTGTCGTTCAAAATTAGCATCATTGTTCAACCTCAGCGCAGACTTCAGTATGAGTGCACAAAGTGTAGGGTTTAGCATCACAAGCTAAATCTCTCTGATGTTTATGAGAGCATGTGCGTATCATGAAGTTTTTTTTCAGCAAAGTTCTAATTTTGAGCTGCTTCTTGCAGCGAGAGCGGTGTCAGCAAGTCATTGTCTGCTCATCCTTTCTGTGGCAGCGCTGTGGATGGTGGAAAGAACGGGCAGAGCTTGCTGGAGCCTTGATTTTGTGAAGGGGTTGGTACTTGAGCTGCTCAGCTGGCAGAACACCACCAGGTCCACTCGTTTTCTTTACTGCTTTGCTTACAGAGTGGCTCCAAAAGAGTCGTTCTTGATGCCTGAATGTAACAACGCACCTTAAAAGCGAAATGGGAACAGTTCATTTTGCTGATTGATTAAATACTTACTGTTAAATGTCTTTTAAACTGAAAATTTCTGAAGCACTATGAGATGAATGCCGAATTTTGAAAACACAAGCCTCTCTTCAGCTTAATCGCAGGATCTCTGATCTTTTCATTGTATGTTAAGTCCTGTTGAAGTGACAAGGTTGATATGAAAAAAATAACATGCAATCACAAAGTAACTGCCCGCTCTGTTTTCCAAAACACTGGGGTAGCCACATAATAATTACTTTTGTAGCTCTTAAATGAAAATGCGCAGCAGTGTTCAGGAACATGTGATTACTCAGAGGATTTCTATATTAAATCTCTACCTTGTATTAAGCTATAGGTGCCCTCTTCTCTCTCTTTATGCAACAGCTTGCGCTTGATGATATTAAAGTCTTTTCCAAATTTGGTTTCTTTGATCCCTGGGGCAGATGTGTTCAAGCACCTTGTGTTTTACATGTGGTGTAAGTGAGTCTGAAGAGATGTTTAATAATTAATATTATCAGAAATTCGTAACACATAAAGGAGATCTTTAAAAGGCAAACTGTGAAGGAATTTCTGTGGTTGGGGTTAGTGAGAGGACAGTTTGTACCCAGCGTACTTTCAGTTTGGAAAGGGACCTGAATCAGCCGTACCAGACAGGAGTAGTGGTTGGTGGCAAACAGGACACAGGATTGCATTGTCAAAGTGAGTGAGGATTAAAAATGTCTCTTGACTTACAGGTTTTGTTATAAATGGCAGAGTTAGCAGGAAGATTAATCACTTCTGGCAGCAGCCAAATTTTTGTCTGTTTTTGAAGGAAGCACAAATGTATTCCAGTTCTACGTTACTGTCACTATTGGAAGGCTTTTACCATTCTCCGAGCCTGAGGATGAGCCATCTCTCTCAGATATTTTTAAGGATGTTTAGTTCTTCGTTCGTTGGCTGCCCAGGAAGGTGGTGGAGTCACCATCCCTGGATGTGTTTAAGGGTCGTTTAGATGTGGTCTTGGGGGATATGGTTTAGGGGAGACCTTGCAGAGTAGGGTTGATGGTTGGACTCGATGATCCCAAGGGTCTTTTCCAACCTGAATGATTCCCTGTGATTTCCAGCCTCTATGATTCTGTGATAGAAAAGAAGTAACAACAAGACTGTTCTCACTGACCTACACTGAACTTTTTGCACAGGATTTTTTAGGACCATGCATGAGTTTTCATCATACTGCTTTTGTTGCTCGGCACAGTGGCAAATTGGTGCTTTGTGTCAGCAGCAGTGGACCAAAACATCCATAAAAGTGAGTAGCGCTGCCTGGTCTGACAGTATAATTAGTCTCCTAAAAGCAGAGAAGGATTTGACAGAGTATGTAATTGTTCGCTCTAGATTCAGTCAAAACCATATTCTAACATCCCTAGCTTTTAAAAAAGCTCCTTAATGACAAATGCGTCCACAGCTGCATCTGCTTCTGCATAGAAAATGCAGGAAAAGCAGCGAGTAAGACATCAGCAACCTTGTCCTTGGTGTGCAGGCTCAGATGCAATTCTTGCGGCTCACTGGGAGGTGACAGGTGCTTGATGGCATGAGCAGCACGGAGGTAGCTGGAGCTGCTGCTGCATGTGGAGCTGTCTGCTCGCTGTCCGGAATCACTCTCCTCTGTTTATGAGACTGGCCTCCTTTCAGGTTTTTTTCTAATTTTAACAGGAGCTGCTCAGCTGAGGCTGACAAAATCCAGCCAGAGATACAATAGCAAGATGGATAACATGTAATCAGAGAGCAGCACTTAGGGAGAACCTGTGGTGTCCTCATGCCAGCATAATGACCTTGTGTTTATTAAAATAAATATCCCCAAGCAAGATAGTGCCAAGGAGTTCAATAATAGAAATATTTTCTTGTCCTGCTACTGAGTGAACAGGGTCTGAAGGTGCCACCTCTAATTGAAAACAGTTTGTGTGCTCGCAGCAGTTAAGGCTAATTTATTTGTTTATGACAAAGAACCGCACACAGAGTATGTGGGAAAGGGGTGGTGTAGAGCAAAATGGAGATAAGTTTTCCAGCTGTGCTGAGGCAGGAGGGTGAGTTCCCTGCGTTGTTACTGGAAGTGATGATGACAATGGTAAAAATAAGAAAATAAAAATGAGCCAAGGCAGTGGCAAATGTTTTCCTGGTTTATAGGTGGTTTCTTTGTTCCAGTGACACTTGTACGTGGCTTCTTCAAATGCTGTGGTCTGGTAGGAATATGTGCCATGCAAACTTGACTTACCGTGCGAGACCTGAACTTGCAAAACAGGACGTTAAACTGGTTCCCATCAGTTTTCTATCTCCATCCTTGGAGATACTTCAGATACTAAGGACCAGATACACTTAGTCCCGAGTAAGCCGCTCTAGTTGACTGTGTTTTGAGACAGGGATTGGACTTGGATGATCTTCAGAGGTCCCTTCCAACTTCAGCCATTCTGTCATTCTGTGAAATTGTCTGCTGGTATATCCTCTGTTGTCGACGGATAGATCTTCAAAATCACCCGTGCACAGAGGAAAATGCTAGAATTATAGAGCTGGCAGTTGCTCAAGGTAACGTAGCCGTCCTTGTAATGTAGGATACAATCAAGTATGCTTATGTCATTCCTCATAAATGCCTTTTCAGGAGGGCTGGAGTCCCTGGAAAAACCTGGCAGGAACCTGTGGACGTCAGATAGTGCAGCTGCAGCGTATTGCCAGCTTGGATCAGGCTGCTGAGGGCTTTCTTCACTGAGGTTTTTAGTATCTCCAAAGACTGAGACACCACAACTTCCCTGGGCTACCAGCTGCAATATTTGACATCTGCCATAGTGAATTTTTTTCTCCCTTGCATCTAAGCAGATTACCCTTGTTGCAGCTTCTCGTAAGCTCCTTTCATCTGTCACTGGTACTGTTGAGGAGGGTCTGGTGCACTCTTTCTTCTTGCCAGCTCCCCTTTAGTTCAGGTAAGATGGTCCATGAGCTTGTCTCTTCTGAAGACTGAACAACCCCACTTTTCAGCCTCTCCTTGTACATCATGTGCTCCAGGCTCCAAATGGCATCCGACTCACTTCAGTACGTTAACGTCTTGTCTGATACTCTGTCTTCCACAAGAAGTACTCATGGACAGAGGCTGAGCCTCACAATGGCTGCAGAGGGAGAGGATCGCGTTCCTCAAGCTGCTGGCTGTCACTTTGCTAACGGAGCCCTGTGTGCAGCTGGCCTGAGTTCCTCCATCCCAGCGGCAGCACTGTGCTTGTGCCCTTGTCAGGCTTCATTAGGTCTCTGTCAGCCCGTATCCGCGACACGCGTCCCTCTGAAGAGGCTGATTCCAGGGATAGAGGCATCACCATTTCCGTGTTATATTTTACTGTAATTTTTTTTCCTAAGGACTAACTTGGTTCTTCCTTTTGAAGCAGTTTCAATCTCTTCCTATTGGTCCTGTAATCCCTAGGCATGGAAAATCATTTCATGCTGTCCTCTTTGCAGCAGCTCTTTAGGAATTTGGAAACTTATCCTAACCTCTTACTCTGTCTGATTTTCTCTCCTCCTCCCTCTTTCACAAGTTGTATTCTGTTTGTAACTTTTCTTGTTTCCTCTGGACTGTCTCTAACTGACCCTCATCTTTATTGAAATGCCTGAAATTTGACTCAATATTTTGTGTAGTCTTTATCCTTGATAAGCACAGTAGAGGATGATTTCCTCCCTTTCACAGGCTGTGTATTAGCAGATACATCCCAAATACAATTTGCTGCTTTTACAACAGCATAAAATTATGTTTAGCTCCTGAACCATAAAAACTTCCAAATCCTTTTCCCTGAAACCACTTTTCCATGCTATATTTATGTAGCAGGTTACTGACCCTAGATGCAGAACGTTGTCCATGTTTAAGGGTAACTTGGTTTGGTTTTTCAAAGCTTAGTTTCACCTTGTCAGGATAGCTTTCACTTCTAGGCTCGTCCTTCCAACGAGCTGGCACGTTTTATCTTTCAGCGTCCTCACTGCTAATGAAAACACTGAGTGGGCCTGAATCAATTGGGAACTTCCGTAGATGTATTGGTTCATTTTGATGGAATGGAATTGGTAATAACTTTCTGAGAATTGTTCTCTGAGCAGCTTGGCCCTGTGCTAATGTATTTTCATCGAGACTGTGCTTTCTCCCCTGTTGATGGGCGTACCAGATGAGGAGAGCCAAACCCCTGGACTCAAACCCCTGAACCTCCATAAAACCTTTTGTCTTGTCATGGAAAGAAGTCTCTACCTATTACTCATTTAATTGTTTTAGGGGTTTTTTTCAGTATTTTTCTGAGAATTGAAATTTGAGTTCAAAATCTGAAACTCCTCAGCTTTCTTTAGTTTACAAGAGTAGACACTGTTTGCCCTCCTCTGGTTCCACCTCTGGGCTGCGTAGAAGTGTTGTCCTACAGTAAGCTGTCAAGCATCAGAAAATTGCCATAGGACACTGTATGTTGCTGAGCTGTCTGTATTTCTTTCCCAATAGCCAGCTATTTAATTAAATTTCCTAATTATCATAAGGCTTAATTCTTTCTGTTCACCAAATCTTAGTTTTGTAATCTATACTGGGTTCTACTAGAGGTCTGAACACCTGTCTAATGCCCGGATAAATACGTGATCAGCTTAGAAGCTTGACGTGCAGACTCACTGTCCTTCCTTTGTTCCTTGCTGGGAATATTCCACTTCTTCCTAAATTTTTAGGGCCAGTCAGAATTCTTCTGCTTCTCTGTGGGTTTCCATTACTGTCTCCCCTCAGTCATGAAACTGGGGAAGGGTCTAGAGCAC